>PVKS010004626.1:0-58468 GCA_004027875.1 Aplodontia rufa
GGCTGTGTGAGGGTGGGGGAGGGCCGGGGAAAAGGGATTGTTTGCGAAGGTAAATAAGTACTGACCAAGGAAGGGCCAGGGAGACGGTCCAGAAGTGGGATCTTTAAATAATCTTGGGGGTTGGAGGCAGGTTCTAGGATATCACCTGAAAGGCATCCACAAAATGATTAACTGAATGGGCCCCCTGGGGTGGGGTGGGGTGGGGTGGGGGAGGCTGGAGGAAAGCAAATACACCTAGATTCAGATTAACAGCCGGGAACTAGGTTTCATAGGTTTAGAATCCAAAGCCAAGCTCCAAAAAGATTGCGGGCCTGCTCGTCCCACTTTCTCCAAAAAGCTTCTACAGGCATATGTATTGGTAGTGGGGGGTTTGCCCCGCGAAACGCAGGGGGCTGAGCGAAGGCGAAATGTGACTCTCGTTCCCAGAACATCAGGGAGGCAGGAGAGGGAGGGTAGAGACAAGCCAAGTGCAGAGCCTGAAGAGAAGGTTAGGGACCCCCTTTCCCCTACAGCCTGGGGTGCGCGAGAGCTCTCATCAGGATGCCAAAGAAAAGCAAGACCCCATCACCGAACCCCACAATCTTGGCGGGAGAAAAGGCGCCCCTCAGGAGCATCTGTGTGGGTGGGAATAAAGCCCCCCCGCTCCTGGACGCGCTTATGGGAAAAAACTAGAGACCTCTCCCAATCTTAAGGAAGCCTGGACTTCCCTCTATGGAATATGGGGGTGCTGGGAGCGCGACCCCTCAGAGCTCCCCGAATCCAGTTCCCCTGGAAGCGGACTGAGGTCCCCAGGGGCCCTGCGTGAGCTCAGTGGCCTCTGGACTGCCGCGCCTCGCGGGTCGGGGGAGTCCACTGAGGGTCACCCCGATTGTCCGCGCCCCCCACCCGGCCATATTGTGCGCGTGGGGAGGGGGCGCGCTGTAGCTCAGGGGCCGCGGCTCCAGGCCTCGCCCTAGCCCGGCCCTCTCCATCTCGGCCCCCGCCCCCCGCCCCGGGACTCACCCTGGATCCCCCGGGGCCCCGACCCGCCGCTGCCGGCGAGCAGGAGGACAACAAGGGGGAAGAAGGAGGAGGCTCCGGCCGACTCCGCCATAGTAACCACCACCGCCGCCGCTGCCGCCGCCGCCGCCGCCGCAGCCCAGCAGCGCCCAGCGCGCGCGCGCCCCCGGCGCCTCCCCTCCTCCCGCGGCCCCGCTCCCGCCTCCCTCTCCTCCGCCCCGCGCCGGCACGTGCGCTCCCGGCGGAGCCGGCGCCGCGGCCGCCGCGCGCGCCCCCGAAGGGCGGGGCCGGGTGCGCGCGGGCACCCGCCTTAAAGGGGCGTGTCCCTGTTAAAGGGGTGGGAGGGGTTCGCGCCTCCGCCAACCTCTCGGTTCCGTGCGGAGGAGCCCGGAGCGGACGCACCGCCCCCTCCCTCTCCAGTTCCCGGCGCCGCGCATAATTACCTTATCAGCGCCGGTGCCCCGCCCCCATCGCAGCAGAGCGAATCCGGTGCGTGTTCTCGTTCTTCCGTCCGCACAGCCTAGCCTCAAACCCCACCAGGTGCCCCCGGGATCAGCGCAACGGTCTCCAGACTGGTTTCCCTCTGGGTTTTTTCCCTGCGATCTGGACACAGCAACCTGTGTGATTGGATCATGCATGCACGCTGCTTTACAAAATATAGCTAGACTTGCTAATGCTGACAGTCTTGGTGAGCGTGCTGCCCAACGCACGCTCGTTCTGTGGGCAGGTAAAACCGTTTTGGTAAACAGTGTGACATTATGTATCAAATGTCTTAAAACATTCATCCCATTTATCCGGTATTATTCCCCGTCTTCAGTAAATAAGAAGGATACGTATTTACTCAAAATGTTAACTTCCTTATTTATCATTGCAAAAAAAAAATGGAACTTAAGAAGGCAATAATAGAAGACTCGGATAAATTATGGCCCAACCATTATTTTGTAATTAAAAATCATGTTTGCAAAAACTAATGAACTGAGAAAATGTTTATGAGGTAATGTTAGATGAAAAAGCAAAATAAAACTATTTGTGGTATCGTCAAAATTTTGTTGATAACATATATTTGAATAGAAAAAAAAGAATAGAGGGTGGGGGCTGGGGCGGTGGCTCAGTGGTTACGGAGCTTGCCTGGCATGCATGGGTACTAAGGTTCAAACCCCAGCACCACGTACACAACGAAGTGTCAGAGCGATGAAAGCCACATGAAAAACTAAATAAAATTGATTCTCTCTCTCTCTCTCTCTCTCTCTCACTGTCCCTCTCTCTTTAAAAAAAAAAAAGAATAGAGTAATATTCAATATTATCAGTAGTTATCAACACAATTTTTTTTTACTTTTCTTTGAACATTTCAGTAATTTCTGAATATTTTCCCCAAAAAAATTACTTTGACATTTGGGGGAGCAGAATGCTTATAAAAGGGAAAGCAAATCATCCCATATCTTTTTTTCTAAGAGAGAGAAAAATAGGGCTGGAGCTGTGGCTTGGCCATTACAGTGCTTGCCTGGCATGCACAAGCATACAGGTTCAAAACCTAGCACCCACATACACAACTAAGTGGAGCGATGAAAGCCATGTGAAAAACTCAGTAAAGATTGATTCTGTCTTTCTCAACTGTCCTTCTCTCTTAAAAGAGAGAGAGAGAAAGAGGTAGAGATGGAGAGAGAATCTGTTTTATTTATCTTTGCATCAGGCCTTTGTTTCTCCAACACCTGGCTGTGTATGTGGGCTGTGCTGAGGTTTGAACCTGGGTCCTTGTGCATGCCAGGCAAGCACTCCAACTACTGAGCCACTACTCCGGCCCACCTCATATCTTTTTGAAGAGTTCACTTTTTTTAACCTGAGATGGTTAAAAGGGAAGGGTCTTGGGAGCCAGAGAGTTCTGGATCTGAATTCTGTTTCTCATACTAATTGGCTGTGAAACTCAAGCCAGGTTTTAACCTTTCTAGGGCATAGTTTCATCATGTGAGACCTAGGGGTAGAGCCAATGCCCAAGGAGTGGGATAAAAAGTTTCTGAAATGGAATCCTCACAAGTTGTCACAAACCCAAAGAATTCCCATCCTCATTCCCAGAAAGGACAAGACTGCAGATAACCCCAGACTCAACATACAAAAACACACAGTCATGCTAAAACACAGACTATAACTGGCTTAAGTGGTTCTGTGTAGCAGGCTGAGCAAACACCTTGTTTGTTTTTTTGTTTGTTTGTTTGCTTGCTTTTAAGAGAGAGAAACAGTGAGAGAAAGAGAAAGAGAGAATCAATGTTATTTAGTTTTCCATGTGGCTTTCATTGCTCCAACACTTCTTTGGGGTTCAAACTCACATTCTCGCACATGCCAGGCAAGCAACGTAACTGGCGAGCCACTGCTCCAGTCCCAAACACCTTATTTTTATTCTGCTCTCCCTCAGCCCTCCAATGGATAGCCCCCAAGGCTATCTAAGTGGTCTCCCAAACTATGCTGTAGTCACTATTAGGTCTATCCCGCAGCTTTGATAGACACAGCAACACAGTGCTGGATTAATCTCCTATGACTGCTGAATCAAAGCACTAATAACTGGTTAGTTTTAAATAACAGAAATTTATTTTCTTACCATTCTGACAGCTAGAAATAAGAAACCATGCTGTTGGCAAGACCATGTTCTCTTGGAAATCTCTAGGGAAGAATGCTTCAACTCTTGTAGTTTCTGGTGGTTCCCAGAATCCTTGGTGTTCTTCTGCTGTGGGAGCATCACTGGTCCCATCTCCATCTTCATTTGGCTGGCTTCTCTCCACCTGCCTCTGCATCCACATTTTTCTCTTCTTATAAGCATACCAGTCATTGGATTAGAGCCCAATTAGGGGTAAAGAGGATGATCAAGGGTGGGCACCCACAGGCTTCAGGTGGACAAGAATGGGGAGGCACTACTCAACCTAGTACGGTCACCAACCCCTGCAGTTGGGAAGGAAAAGCTGACCCCGCAGGAGCATGTCTCTGAGGCCAAGTGGGAGGGAACTGTCCTTCTTTATGCCTTGCTAAATGCTGCCTCTGTAGCTGTAAGACCAGAGGTCCCAGAGGGGACCTTTACTCCTAGACAGGTCAACCCTTGCCTATATATGCAGACCAGGGAACCAGGATGCTGGGTCCACAGACCAAATACCTCCATCATCTTTTCACTCAATAGCATTTGACTATGGGCAAGTTGTTTTGCCTCCCTAGACCTCAATTCGCTCGTCTGTAAAAATTAAGCTTGTAATAGTTCTATCTCATAGAGATGTTATGAGAATTGATTAAAATATTATAATAAAATACTTAGCACAGTCTCTGATACATAGAAAGCAACATAAAAGAAACACTATCATTATTATTATTACAGTGTGGTCTTGGTACAAACCTATGTAGTGGTTTGTGTCAGAGTGTGCCCAATTTACAGACGATATGACTGAGACCTAGAGAAAATAGGCAACTTACCCAAACTTGTAAGCCATAGCCCAAGTCTGGCACTTCTTTCAAAACCACAGTTTCTGGGCGGGAGCAGTAGCTCAGTGACATTGAGATTGCCTGGCATGCATGAGGACCCAGGTTTAAACCCCAGCGCCACATACACAACTGAGTGTAGGAGCAATGAAAACCAGATGAAAAACTAAAATTTTTAAAAAATTGATTCTGTCTCTCTCTCTCTCTTAAAAGAAAAAAAAGGAACAGCTTCTCCTGTTTTTCTGGGGACTGTTCTTCAGAACCCAGCTAGAGGCGGGAAATGAGATTTGCTGGGGCAAGAGAGGAAGGCTAATTCTCTGGCTCACTTGCCATTTGTGAGTGTTCGGGCATCTCCCGGAGTCAGAGCTTTCTTGGGTGATGCATCTACCATCCTTTTTAGACCCCAGAGCTGCAGAGACTGACTTCCGAGTTCATACCTGTGCTCTTTTGCTTCCTCCCACAGCCTGGCCTAGAGATGCCTTCTTCCAGGTCTCTTCACCATCCCTGAAGGCCACATGATAAATTGTACATATTTAGGGAATGCCATTTGATGTTCTCATACATGCATACATTGTGCAATACTCGAATCAGGGTAAGCATATCTGTCTTCTCAAAGATTTATCATTTCTTTGTAGTGAAAACACTCAAAATCCTTTCCTCTAGCTTTTTGGAAATATGTAGTACATTATCATTTGTAGTTATCCTTCTATTCAATAGAACATCAGAACTTACTTCTCTTATCTAAGGGTAACAGTGCCTCTAGGAACCGTATGGCACTCAAGTGTCCATTACCTTAGGGGCTGGACCCATATCATAGACTAGGAACTTTTTATCTCCTCTGCTCTGTTCCTTTGTCCTGAGATTCCTTAGAGCTACAGAAGTTACTTTCCAAGGAAAAGTCTACCTCCCCTGAGGCTCCAATGATAATACCACCCCATTAACAGCTGTCATCTTGGTTACAAGACAAGACACCTCCACTTAGGGGATTCAGGGTGGTTTGCCTAGGTAAGCAGCAGGGCCATTAATCCCAGAAGACAGTAGTTCATCATCATTCATCCATCCACAAGCACTTATTGAGTACCTACAGCATACTAGGCACAGCATATAGATATGAGTATGTATCGGTCCTTGCCCTCATGGAGCTTGCAATCTAAAAGTGACAAGCATGAAGTGGGGAAAACACAGGGCAAGGATGATTCAACTCTGTGGGGAAAAGCTTGGAAAATCTAAAAGTTCTCCCCAGATAGACATGCATATTTGAGGCAGGACAGGGAGGGATAGCAGCAGACTTTTTTGATTGACATTTAGGGGAACACTGGGCAGCATGGCATTATACCCAGAGGGTGCAGGTTGAAGGGGCTGAGGATAGATTCAAAAGGTCATGTTGGAGAGACAGGCAAGCATGGAAATATACTTGGAGGAGTACTTTTCTCCAATATGCTTGGAAGGATTCTAACCAGCAGGATAAAATGATCATATTTGTGTTTTAGGAAGATTGTTTTGTTCAACCAAGTGAGCTTGAACTTTGTACAGAGGATGCTTGGAGGAAGGCAAGATTGGTGATAAAGAAACCAAAGAGGTTGCAAATCCAGTACCCCAGACAAGATGGAAGGAGGACCTGACTCCAGGCAGCAACTATGGAGGTGGGAAAGTGAAAGAAACTCAAGAGATTTTTTTTTTAACATACTGCATACTTAACCCAGGGCTTCCCTACTGCTAAGGTAAATCTCCAGCATTCCCCCTGCCTCTTTTTTTTTTTTTTTAAGGCAGTGTCTCAATAAGTTCCAGAAGCTAGCCTCAAACTTGTGATTCTCCTGCCTCCACCTCCTGAGTCACTGGGATTCCAGACCTGTGCTAGCACAGCTGAGAAGATTCAACAGATTTTAAAGTGGTAGAAACAAGACTGACTGGATGTGGGAGGTGAGGAAAGGGGATGACCCCATATAATTCCAGGATAATCTGATTTGGGTGACTGGCTGCCTGGGAACTCTATTTAACAAAATAGGAAGAACAGTTTTGGGGAAAGGAAATGAGTTCCCTGTTGGGCACACTGAGTTTGAAAGGTGTATTATGCCTGGAGCTACGAAAATGTGACTTTGGAAGCCAGCAGCATATCAGAGTTGCTCCGGTAGCTCAGGAGACAACAAGAACGATGCAACAGCAGCAGGAAAGCAGAAACAGAGAAGGGATAGTCATAGAAATGGGAAGAGAACTTAGAGAGGACCGAATCATAGAACCAAGCCAGGAGAGGCTTTCAAGAGGCCCTTAGTGTCTAATGTTGAAAAGTGGTCGAGTAAGATAAAGAACAAGAGTCTCCAGGGATTTGATAACTTAAACCCATTGGTGATGTTTACCTGGGGAGGATCAGAGGAAAATGGAATGGAGGCATAACTTCAGGGACTGCAAGTGAAGGGGACCAGACTTAGGAAGCCTGAGTGTCATCTATTCTTTAAAAGAACTTGACTGTGAAATTTGGATTTCCTTCAGAATGGTAAATCAGGTACTTTGGACGAAACTCCCATTTACAACTCTAAATATTCAATAAGAAAAGAAAAGAGCAAAAAAGTGAAGAATACTCAAGTCAAAAACAAAGAACAGCCGCATGCAGTGACCCCATCTATAATCTCAGTGACCCAGGAGGATCTCAAGTTCAAGGCCAACCTCAGTAACTTAGGCCCTCTCTCATATTTAAAAAGCCGGGGAAGGGAAGCTGGGGATGTAAGTCAGTGGTAGAGCACTCCTGGGTTAAATCCCCAGTGTTGCAAAATAAAACAAAACAGGCTGAGCATGTAGCTCAGTGTAGAGTACTTGCCTAACATGTTGAGACCCTCATTTGTATCCCCAGCACCACAAACAATAAGCAAACAAAACAAAACCGAGAAGAAAGGAAAGCAGATCACCAAAGCTGGCCTTATCTTGAGAGCATTTGCATACCAAGTAAATTTAAACTTTGGTTTTTTCACATAAGCAGGAAACAGGAGACAAGCCGAGGCCCATTCAAAGTGGGGAATCTAATAAGAGACCCTCTGCACAAAGCTGTGATCCACAAAAGGTCTAGTTTAAAGATCAACTAGAAATAGTTCACTCCTCCAGGAGACCACAAGGAAAACTGCCTGACTTGAATTTTGGCACCGAGTGAAATGGAGGAAAATCTTCCCTGAGAATTCAGAACTGCAGTCTAGCCTCTGTGATTTCCCTTCATTCCAAATTTGCTCTACCTGGGCTCTTTGAAAAACTACTCATTACTGAGATTCAAGTGATCCTGAATCAATAGTACTTCCTGGTAGTACTTAGAAAAAACAAGAGCAAATCGTCTCTAGAGGAACCCACCTTCAACTCATGTTACAAGGAATTCTCATAGACAATATTCCAAAAAATACAATCTACATGGTCAAAAAGTCAAAAACACCTAACCAAATAGAACTTAGAGAAAAGTAACAGTCAACTTATATAGTCAACATGGATACTCATAGAAAAATGTCTTTGGAAAATGAGGGTTAACTAAAAACTGTATAAGTTATTTATAAATTCAAGCACGCTTTACTAAATGGTAGGTATTCACTAACAGAAGAAAAAGAGTATATAAATTCCAGGTTGGGAGAATGAAGAAAATAGAATGAAAAAACAGTCCAAGGAGGCAAGAAAGTGAAGAAAAAGGAAAACAGGATAAATAGAAAGAATAAAATAAGATGCATGAAAATAAATTCAAATATACTTATGATTATAATAAATATAAATGGACTAAATAATCCAATTTAAAAATAAAGATCTCCAAACAGAACAAGAAAAATAAAGAAAAGGGTATTACAAAAAGATACACAAGGTCAAGGAAGTGACCCTACCTTATTTTATAGCTTTAACAAAAAAAGACTGAGCCAGATACAGTGGTACAAAGCCTGTAATCCCAGCAACTCAGGAAACTAGGTAGGAAGATTGCAAGTTCAAAGTCAGCTTCAGCAACTTAGCAAGGCCCTAAAAAATTTAGTGAGATACTGTCTCAAAATAAAAACTAAAAAGGGACGGGTGTGGCTCAGTGATTAAACATCCCTGGGTTCAATCCCTGGTACCAAAAAAAGAAGAAGGAAAGAGACTGCAATTTAGACTGTAATAAAGTATAAATGAACCAAGAGTTCAAAGATATAGGAAGAAGGAGGACTAAGTAATAGAGCCAAAACCCAGAGTAGATTGGCAACTCAGGATCAATATCCAGGGGTACAGGGGCCAGCCTTGGCCTAGAGAAGACTACCTCCTCAGAGACTGGAGAAAGGAGGTGCACAAGGAGAAAGTTCATAGGCACAGGAGGGTCATCCTGATGTTCTAGTAAAGGTGCAGTCATGACCTCTCTTTCAGTGCAATGTAGAATGGAGAAGGGTGGTATACGATGGTAGATGTGCTCAAGGAGAGGGTTAAGAGTTTGTAATTTAAAAAAAACCACTTTGGAGGATGACAGTCATACACAGAAACATAGAAAGCAGAAAGAGTTTGTCAGAGTGACACTGGGACCCAGCCATGATTACAGTACATAAAGTTGAGGTCACAAAAAGCCCCTGTATGGTATAGTTTCCTCTGGAAATGCTCAGCAGCCTCAGATGGGAGTAGAAGAGGGGATGAAAAGGGTGGGGGTGGGGAGGCCTAGGGGCTGATGGAGGGACAGATGGGCCAGAGTACTGAGGGAAGCAGAAGGAGGGCAAGTTAGAGAATGTGTATGCAGTGGCACACACGTTAGCTTCAGGTACTTGGGAAGCTAAGGCAGGAGGATGGCTTGAACCCATTTCCTTGTGGGCAATACAATGAGACTCTACCTCAAAAAACAAAGGTGGGGGACTTGAGTGTGATGTGCCTCGTGGCTAAGGACAGGGCACTGGCCAGAGGGACTGCTATGGGCCTGAGAAGCTCAAGGCTTCAGTTAGTGTCAGGGACCTGATGCAGTTAGCAGCATGCAGTTCATGTGCAGCAGCCCCGTGGGACAGTGCCAAGCTATGGTGTTACTGAAGAAAACCCTCTGTACTCTCCTCCTCCCTTCCTGCTCCAGAGGCTACTGTGTGACTTTTGAGGTGAGCCTTCTTTCTTTCCTCTAACCTGCACTTTGACCTTGTTCCACCCTACTGCCTCCTTGGTAAATAGGCCCTTGGTAAATAGGCCCTGTGCCCTCAGCCTTGATGATTCATACTTCACTTCTATCTGGGCATGCTCAGTGGCCAGACAGGATTGCTCTGTCAGTCATCCTCCTGTTGTTGTGAATCTTACAGCTTTCATCTCCTCCTCCTTCTCCTTCCTTTTTTTCTTGAGAGAGAAAGAGAGAATCAATTTTATTTAGTTTTTCATGTGGCTTTCCTTGCTCTGACACTTCATTGTGTACGTGCGGCTGGGGTTTGAACCTGCGTCCTTGTGCATGCCAGGCAAGCGCTGTAACCACTGAGCCACCACTCCAGCCTTAGCTTTCACCTTCTTGTTGGCACCCTCATCCTCTAGGCCCTTGGTGATGCTCCAGACCAGAAGCTCACAGCACACATTTCTGGCACTGCTGGTACCACAACCTCCCCACTTCCTAGCCGACCTCCCTCCAGTCCCCCAGATACACTGTAGCATCCCATGTTCCAAGAAAGCTCCATGCATTTGTCAGCTGACTTCTTCAGAAAGCACAAGCTATCTACTGCTTATGTTCTAAACCTTGAGAGGATTTTCAAAATTATTTAGCCTGACTTTATTGTTTTACAGATGGAGAAACTGAGCCCAAAAAAGAAACTTATCTTGTTCAGGTCCAAACTAGTCAAGACCTCTACACAGTGAGAACTTACTATCCACTCAGATTGACTTCTCCTTTGCGTAAAAATAGTGTTCAGAGATTGACCACAGACCCCTAAGGAATTTACCCAGATTATTTCACTATCTTCACAGTAGCCCTGTGAGAGAGGTAATATTTATCCCATTGTAGAAATGAGGTACTAAAACACAGCCTCAGGTCACCCACCAAACCCCCATCCCAACCAACAAACACACCAAGCCCCTCAAAATTTTCCTCCTACCTGGATCACAAGGGTAGTCTATCACTCTCACCTGCGACCCCTACTTCTCCTAGGGGAGTTTACATGGTCTGCTTTCTGGTGACAGCTGTTACACCAGGTAGGGGTAGACACCTGAACCAAGGGAAAGAAATAGATAGATTGACTGGGCCACTCAAGGCCTCTCTTGGACTAAGAAAGTGCAGAAACTGAGTTACTTAGATGGTGGTGGGCATGCGAGACCAGTACCTGGAAGCCACCCTGGACTAGGGTAAGCCAGGAGAAGAGAGGAGAACAAAGGCACAAGGGAAAGAGAGAAACAAGACAGGGCTTACCCAGTGTGCTGGTGGGTGTGTCCGTGTGCACACACCTTCCAACCTCACCCAACAGTCAAATAGCACCCAACACCCAGCCCAGTGTCTTCTCAGATCCCAGGAGATCTGACTGTATTTTCCACTGCGGGCTTTTCTGAGATTCCCATCTGTTTTCCCAGGAAATCCTCTTGTCACTTCCACTGTTCTACTGTGTTTGTCCTTGCAGCCTACGAGCTGGGCTGGAACACCAGCTCACGTAATCCCACCAGCTCAGGGTCTGCCTCCTTCAGGAGGCCTCCCCCACTCTGTGTGTTCCTCTCCTCTTCCCCAGACAGATCCTAAACCAACCATGGCAGCAGTTACTCCTGCTCCCTCTCAACATTTGGCTCTTACTTGATTGATTGAATCTTCTAAATTTGGGGTGCTCAAATCTAATTTTAACATTTGAAGCTGGACTATTCTTATTGCTTCCATTTTATATTCTAATAAATCCACATGTTCATCTATCATTTATTTATCCTTGGAGCCTGTACTGAATGTCTATGTGCCAAGCACTGGGATAGGTCCTGGGAATGAATGAGTACATTAAAGCTCTTACTTAATTCAGGGCTGGAGCAATGGCTCAGCAGTTATGGTACTTGCCTGCATGCACAAGTATGTGGGTTCAAACCTCAGCACCACGTACACAACGAAGTGTTGGAGCAACAAAAGCCACATGAAAAACTAAGAAAAAAAAACTGATTCTCTCTCTCTCTCTCTCTCTCACTGTCCCCCTCTCTTATTTAAAAAAAAAAAAGCTCTTAGTTCTTGCCCTCTAGGAGTTCACAGTCCAGGAGAGGAAATCCAAATTCCCCTTGCCAAACTGGTCACAGCAACACAGACGCTGGTTTTATGATCCCAGCTACTTACACACACGCACACACCTACTCCAGACATGACAATTAGCCCTGTCACCTTGTCACACACATGCAGACGCAGGCTCTGTCTTGTCTTCTCCCCATTCCTCCATCCCCTTCCTTTCACCTAGTGCCCACCCCTATTTCCTGCCTGGTCTCTGACTACTATGTGCGGGGAGATGCCCTGTAGTTCTCCCTTTGCTTTCTACTCTCCACTTTCTCTTTTTTAATCCTCATTCTGTGGTGCAGGAGTGTGTGTGTGTGTGTGTGTGTGTGTGTGTGTGTGTGTGTGTGTTTATGCTATTTTAAGACCCCAGCACTTTACAAAAACCTGGTGGAGAATCCTGCCAAAGCCCCAGGGTGGGGGAGGGGAGGCTGGGCAATCTGAGCCCTGGGCAGACTGGGTGTCTGGGGAGCCAGGTTAGCAGCCGCCAGCTGCAGATCCTGGTCTCCAACCGCCGCCGCCCTTGACTGCTGCTTTGCTGACTGGCTCTCTCCCTGCCCGACTCCGTCCAGTCTGTCTACCTTCACTTTGCCATGCCCAGTCCTCCTTCCTCTCCACGAGTTGCTTAGGAGTTTGCACACTAGGCATCATGTAAAATTGTTATGTTTCTGGAAACACACACGCGCGCTGAGAAGCCTTGAAATTCTTCTTGGAACAGGTCCAGGGATTTATTTATGAAATTCCCAGGGGGTGGGAGAGACAGAAGTCTGGACTTTGCAGACTGAGTGCTGCTCTGTCATCTCATCAACATAACCAGGGCTCTAGTGTGCACTTACTACATACCCCCCGAACTGTGTGGCTGTGCCAGGCACGCCCTAGCGCTCAAGACTCAGGACAGCAGGGTTGCCCTCTCCTCCTGCCTCCACAGGAGGAAAAAACAGACGCGGCATTACCTTATTTTGGCCGCAGTGTCTTGCTCTGGTCTCCCTCCTCGCCAGCCCCTCTCTTCTTGCTTTCTTTCTGAGTCTGCAGCCTCTCCCTGCAGCCCCCTCCACTTGGATGTCCATGTTGTCCTATAGATGGACGTGTGGCCTCCAAAGAAAGAGTTGAAGCCTAGTTTCAAACCAAGTGAGAAATCAGGGGCTATTTATGCCTCAGTGTGCATGGCAGGGTCTGCCAGAGGCTGGAGGAAGTTTGATGTGCAAACCTTTTCTGACGCTTTCCAGTCCTCCACTAGGACCTCAGGTGGGAGATGGTCAGGTTAATGAAGCCTGGAACAGAAATCAGAGGACTGTTTTCAGCAGCCAAATATATAGTTTTTCTCAGCCTTCAGGCCGCTGGCCTACTCTAGCCCTCATTTGGAGGGAACTTGGCAGGGCTCGAGGTTTCTGAGGCCTCGCTTGACGCTGTAGACTTGGGAAAGGGCTAGTCCAAACGTGCTTTAGTTTGCCTGCCTTTGAAGATAAAGCCATAGGATCAATCCCCGGTGCTGGGGATGGGACCCCACATGCTAGGCAATGCTCTACCACTGAGATACACCCCCAGCCAGAATGCCCATCTGATGCAAATGTCAAGATTTTGGTTCAGAACTTTAGAGGTAAAATCTCAGTTGAAAATATGGAATAGTCTGGCAGGGTGTGGTGGCACATGCCTGTAATCCCAGCAACTCAGGAGGCTGAAACAGGAGGATGGCAACTTCAAAGTCAGCCTCAGCAATTTAATGAGGCCCTAAGTAACTTAGTGAGACCCTGTCTCAAACTAAAAATATATAAACAGGGACTGGAGTGGTGGCTCAGAGGTTATGGTGCTTGCCTGGCATGTGCAAAGACATGGGTTCCTACCCCAGCACCACATACATAACAATGTGTAAGAGCAATGAAAACTACATAAAAAACTAAATAAAATTGATTCTCTCTCTCTCTCTCACTGTCTCTCTCTCTTTAAAAAATGTGTGTGTATTCATAGCAGCACAATTTACTATTGCTAGGCTATGGAAACAACCCAGATGTCCCTTGCTGGAAGAATGGATCCAAAAACTGTGGTAAATTTATACCATGGAATATTACACAGCAACTAGAAATAATGATATTGCAGCCTTTGAAGGTAAATGGATGGCTATGGAAGAGATCATGCTGAGTAAAATCAGCTTAACCCAGAGAACTAAGTGTCGATTGTCTCCAGTCATCTGTGGAGGTGGGGACTAGACCCTGGACAATGAGAAAGTTGGTCTATTAGCATGTGTTAAACCCAGATAAGACGTAATGTTTTACAACCTAATACTTTTTTTAGAGATATAGTGGGAAGGGGAAGGGCGGAATAAGGGAGGGTAATTGGGGGAGGGGCACTCCTGGGGGTAATTGCAATATCCAGAATATATACACATTTTATATTATTTTGCTAAAAACTTGTATGGTTGTTCAAAAATAAAGAAATTAAAAATAAAAAAGAATAAACACATTTATTTTTTACTTTAAAAAAATGCATGTGTGTGTATGTGTGTGTGTGTATACACACAAAGGGCTGGCGATGTGGTTCAGTTGTCAAGTGCCCCTGGGTTCAGTCCCTGGAACAAAAAAGAAAAAGAAAAGAAATATGGAATAGTCTGTCAAGGTTGTGTTAGATAGTTTATTTTATTTATTTATTTTTTCAGGGCTGAGGACCAAACTCCTGGCCTTGCGCATGCTAGGCAAGCACTCTGCCACTGAGCTAAATCCCCAACCCCTGTGTTACATAGTTTAGACAGGTCTCCTGCCACAGGGAATGAAGGACTTTTAAAAAAAACAAAGGCAGGGCTGCAATGGTGGCTCAGCAGTTACAGCTTTTCATGCACAACGATGCAGGTTCTAACCCCAGCACCACGCACACAACAAAGTGTCAGAGCAACGAAAGTCACAAGAAAAACTAAATAAAGTTGATCCTCTCTTTCTCTCTCTCTCTCTCACTGTCCCTCTCTCTCTTTAAAAAAAAAAAAAAAAATCAAAGGCCTGAGCTGGAGAGATGGCTCAGTGGTAGAGCACTTGCCTGTGATATGTGACAACCTGGATTCAAACCCCAGCATCAATGTACACAACAAAGTGTTGGAGAAATGAAAACCATACAAAAAGCTAAATTAAATTGATTCTTTCTTTTGCACTCTATCTCTTTCAATGCCCCCATATATATATATATATATATATATATATATATAATCAAATGCCACCATTCAGAAAATAATCAAATCAAAGCACAGGTAATGAAATACATTAAGTAAAAAATGAACACTGGAAGAACAAAAGAGGAAGTATCCTTTAGAGGTGACAGAGCTTTCCCTACCCAAGCATCCTAGGCTCTAGGATCTGATGTCTAGAATTCCTACTTGTTGGGGTTGGGGATTTAGCTCAGTGGCAGAGCGATTGCCTAGCATGCACAAGGCCCCGAGTTCAGTCCTCAGTCCAGAAAAAAAAAAAAAAAATCTGAGTAGCCTCGCACACTGGAAGTTTCCCTTCTTTGGGAAGCCCCAGGCTGGTTACACAGAATGAGTTGGAGTGGGGAGATTTACCTTGTAGCAGCCTCTCCCAAGGAGGCAACAGGTGTGGGCAGGCTCCTGCCTGGAAGCCTGTTAGGAATAGGCGGGCCCAATCCTGGCTGGAAGAAGGGTGGTGTCAGCCTACTAGGGCTTGGGTTCATGCCTGCGAAAGTGTGTGTGCACACACATGTGTCTGTGTGCATTAGCGTGTACTTTGGGAAATGGTTGACACAGCACTAAAGTCTCCAAAACATGTCCCCCATGTGCTCCTAAAGCTATTCTGAGGAACCATGACCCTCTTTCCAGGCTTATGGGAAAATGTATCCATGGGAAAGTATGAGGACCCAGGTCTGTTTCCAGAGACTTTAGTAAAGACCATGGTCTTTGGATTCTTCATCTGTGATATGGGAATATGATTTTTAGCCTTGCAATATGCATGTGCCGATAAGTGAAACTCTACCAATTTCCAAAGGTGGTAGAGATGAGAGTCATAACTTCTGAGAGGTCAATAACACTGGTACTGAAGTCCGACTGCCAGTTTTTAATGTTACCACCTGTAAAGCAGGAAGAATGCACGTTTGTGATGAGAATCAAATGGTTAACACAATGCATGTTTAATGGCATCTGGTCCTAGCACCTAGCACAGAGCTGGCACTTAGACCTGTGTGGTCCTTGCCCCAGGGCACAGCCCCATTGCAGAGCCCTTGTCCCAGCTTGCCCTGCCTGTGGCTTCTGGCCAGTTTTTCCTTACAGTAAAATCTGGTTTTTCCCCAAGCTGGTCCTTCCCATGCGTGCTGTTGTCATGGGAACCTACAGAGGCTGCCTTGGTTTTGGGGAGAAAGGGATTGTTGATTAAAGCCAAAGAATCCCACCACAGCCTTTGCAGTGCTGTAATCGTGGGCTAGCCCGACAGAATAGAGCCAGCCGGTGGGGCCTGGGGGAGGCTGTCTATGCAGGGACCCTAAGTAAATAGCAGGGTGGGTCAAATCCCCTGATTCAACACTCTCTGCCACCACTTCTCTGTGGTTTATAAAAAAATGGGGCCCAGCGGGACATGGTGGTGCATGCCTGTAATCCCAGCATCTGGGGAGGCTGAGACAGGAGGATTATGAGTTCAAAGCCAGCCTCAGGTTCTATCCCTGGTACTACAAAAAACGGGGGCGGGGGACAGTGCTGAACACCATTGTTTCTTTGTGTGGCTGAACAAATATATGGCTTCAAATAAGACTTTGCAATTGATTTGCTACTCCTCTTTGCCTTCAAGACAAATGATGCGTCTCCAGAGCAGGTACAATAGCTTCATTTAGGAAGGCAAGCGGAGACCTCAGAATGCCTGAAGTGACTTCCTAAGACATTTAGCTAGTAAAATGCAAACCCAACACCTGGTCTTTTGAACTTTGTCATTACTCTGAAATGTCTGGGACTATAGAGAAGCAATGTGGGCCAGCAAGCGAGAGAGAGGGCCAAGAGCTGATGATAACCCTGTGCATGCCATCTGGCTCTACGTTGGGAAGTAATTCTGAGAGGATGAAAAGCCACTCTTTTCTCCTCCCCCACTAAAGAATTCTAATCCTGAAAATTGACAGCATTTTTTTTTCTTTTTTTTCTCCCCAGCAGTAGGGATTGAACCTAGAGGTTTTCTACTCCTGGGCTACATCCTTAATCCTTTTCATTTTATTTTGAGGCAGGGCCTCTCTAAGTTTCCAAACCTGACCTTGAATTTGCAGTTCTCTTGCCTTAACTTCCCATCTCTGACATGATAAGTGTAGGCCACCATGACCAGTTGCCAACCTGTGTGCGTGTGTGTGTGTGTGTGTGCATTGCTAGGTATCAAACCCAGCAATACTATATGCTAGGCAGGGGTTCTACCACTAGGCTACATCCCTATTCCCAGCTTTTTTTTTTAGAGCAAAACAGTGGGCTGGAACAGTGGCTCAACAGTTACGGTGCTTGCCTGGCATGTGCCAAGACACGGGTTAGAACCCCAGCACCACGTACACAACCAAGTGTCAGAGCAACAAAAGCCACATGAAAAACTAAATAAAATTTGATCTCTCTCTTTCTCTCACTGTCCCTCTCTCTCTCTTAAAAAAAAAAAAAAGAGCAAAACAGCAATATAGCAAGAGACTTGAAGAATTTGGTAAACTTAGACCTTTTCCACACATTGCAGCATGACTTGTGATAGAGAAAAAGAAAAAAGAAAGCACACCTAGGGGCTGGAGCAGTGAGTCAATGGTTATGGTGACTGCCTGGCATGTGCTGGGATGCAGGTTCGAACCCCAGCACCACATACACTGTGTCTGAGCAGCGAGGGCCATATGAAAAGCCCACTGTCACTCTCTCTTAAAATAGTAGGATTGGGGTTTTGGTAGCATTTATTAAGTGCTTACTGTGTACCACCTAGTAATCTGCTAAATAACTTTACTACCTATACCTATGAAATAAACACTATTACTAGTCCCATTTTACATGAGGAAAAGTGAAAGCCCAGAAAGGTTGAATGACTTGCCCTAGACTCATAGCTCTAAGAGGTAGAGGTGGGATTTAAACTCAGGCCCGCATGATCCAGAGCCCACACCCTAACCTCTGTGCTATATAGTAGGCAAACCCCTTTATTTGGCTGGTGCAGTGGTTCAGTGGTTAGGGTGCTTGCCTGGCATGTGCAAGGATGCGGATTTGAACCCCAGCACCACATACACAATGAAGTGTCCAAGCAACGAAAGCCACATGAAAAACTAAATAAAATTTATTCTCTCTCTCTCACTGTCCCTCTCTCTTAAAAAAAAGAAAGCACATCTACATAAGGAGTGGCCGTATAAATTACATAATAACCTGGACTAATTATATACAATCATTAAAAAAAATTACAAGGTTTGTGAAGAAATATTTGTGTTTATGATATGTTAAGTGAAAAATACCAGACACAAAATGGAATGTGCAGCATGATTATCAGCATGTGAAGTATGTATGCAATGAAATAATTTGCTTCAATTTCATGGGATGATATGTTATGTAGTTTTCCCCTCTTTTTCTTTCCTTTTTTTTTTTTTAAAGAAAGAGGGATAGTGAGGGAGAGAGAGAGAGAGAATCAATTTTATTTAGTTTTTCATGTGATTTTCATTACTCCAACATTTCTTTGTGTACGTGGTGCTGGTGTTTGAACCTGTGTCCTTGTGCATGCCAGACAAGCACCTTAATCGTTGAGCCACTGCTCCAGTCCCCTCATTTTAAAAAAAATAAAATAAAAGTAGGAAAGAACATAGTCAGAAGCTGTGTGCTGTGTTGTATGCCTGTAATCCCAGCAACTTGGGAGGCTGAGGAAGGAGGTTAGCAAGTTCAAGGCCAGCTTCAGCAACTTAAGGAAGCCCTAAGCAACTTAGTGAGATCCCATCTCAAAAAAAAAGTTGGGGATGTAGCTCAATGGTAAAGCACCCCTTGGGTTAAATCTCCAGTACCGGGCTGGTGCGGTGGCTCAGCAGTTGGAGAGCTTGCCTGGCTTGCACAAGGACCTAGGTTTTTAAACCCCAGCACCACATACACAACTAAGTGTTGGAGAAACAAAGACCAGATGAAGAACTAAATAAAGTTGATTCCTTCTCTCTCTCCCACTCGCTCTCTCTCTCTTAAAAAAAAATCCAGTACATATATATGTACATATATATATATATATATATATATATAGGAGGTAGACCTCCTAGTGATAGGAGAATGATAAGTGTAATTGAGGTAAGTAAGGGGGTTTTATTTCATATTCCATGGGGGCAGATATTATTACATATATATGTAATTTTATAAAATATAAAAACTAGAGGGCTGGAGCCATGGCTCAGTGGCTATGGTGCTTGCCTGGCATGCACAAGGATGCATGTTTGAACCCCAGCACCACATACACGACAAAGTGTTCAAGTAACAAAAGCCACATGGAAAACTAAATAAATTTGATTCTCTCTCTCTCTCTCTCTGTTTAAATAAATAAATAATAAATAAAAACTACATAGCCAGTAGTCTCAGCTACTCAGGAGGCAGATACTGGAAGATTGCTTGAGCCCAGAAGTTTGAGGCCATCCTGGACAACATTAAGAGACATTATCACAAGAAAAAAAATTAAAAATAATAAAGATATATATATATATATATATGTGTGTGTGTGTGTACCTTCCTATAGGAAGATATGGTACTATGCATTGGGGTCCTCTATCTAAAACCATTATAGAGAATTAATATGTATTAAGTGGATGCATGTTTATTATTACTAATCTGTGTTAAATGGATGCCCCTTTATTATTAACAGTAATAAATGTTATTTATTAAATATCACATGTATACTACCTCATTTCTAATTTTCACAATAACTTCCACAAGATTAGTAAATTATTTAGGATTAGTTGGTTTTGAGTCACTGCTGAAATCCAGTCTAGCTATTTAAGAGGAAAACCTCTTTTTTTTTTTTTTTTTTGGCTTAGGATACAGGGGTTTCTCACAGGCTCGATGCAGCTGGCCTCAATCAGTCATTGGAACCAGGGTGTCAAGTGTACAACCCTTTTCTCTTTTCCACCCTCTCTTCCTCTCCGGGCCCTTACTTCATTTCCGCCTGTGCTTCTATCTGCCTTTACTCAGGTCTTTGCTTCTCAGCCCCACAGGAGCATAGGGCTGTTGATAGCCGCTTGGTCTCTAGTCAGTCTAGCCACACAAGAAGAGTCCAGTGTGACTTTCTGGATTCCAGTTCCTAGTTTGGGAGGTAGGGACTGATGGTCCATCTTGGGTCAGGTGCCCAATTATCTGTTCCAGTGGGCTGTATCATTTAGTGCTACGAACGTGGCAGCTGAGGACCGCCAATGTTTCTGTATGAATAAGGAAAACGGGACCGTTCCCAGAAAGAGCTTGTTTGAGAGTGAGTGGGTGGAGGTGGGTCCAGTGGCTGAAAAGAAAAACCAATATGTTAGACGTGATAGGTTTTACTGTGTCCCTTTCTCTAGATGAGGACACTGAGGCTCAAAGAGATTGTTGATAGGCTTCGGGTTGTACAGCTTGGAAACGACAGAGCTGGAATTCAAATCCTAGCCTCTTTCCAAGGTCCACTCAAACACACCACCCACACATTCACTAATAAATGCAAGCCAGCCAGGCTTAAGTGCGTTCCAGACAGAGGGGACAATATGTGTAAAGGCCTGAAGGCAAAAAGGAACCGTGGGATTAAGGAGCTGAAAAGACATCCAATGGGGCTGGACCACAAAGGAGGAGGAGAACTGTGACAAGAGTTGCCCAAGGTGGGGGCCAGGTTAGATCAACCAATGAGGGTCTGTTAACGAGGAATTTGGACAGTGGCCTGAGGACAGTGCAATCTGGGACTTGGGTAGGGGTGGATAGGGAGATGGAACTGTAAGATGGCTGGGAGGTAGGGTGGATAAGACTGTGTTCAACTGACGGTTGGGGCTGGGGAGTCACTGGGAATAGAAAGTTATGAACGAAGGCCATGTGTCTGGCTAATAACACCATTCCCTGATGGAGCAGGTTTGGGGAGTTCTGTCAGACATGATGAGTTTGAGGTGCCTGGGAGCTGTCCAAGGAAACTTCCAGAAGGAGCTTGAGGGCTAGAGCTCAGGAGAAGGCATGGGCCCAGACCCAGATCTGGAAGTCATTTGTGAGCATTAAAGGTGAGATGCAATTAGCTCAGCCAGGAGGTGTGTGTAGAGGGAAAAGAGGCCTCTGGCCAGAGCATGAGGGGTGCCAGCATTTAGGGGAGAGGCAAAGAACAGAAAGAGTCCCCAGGGAGGTGGAAGGACTCCCACAGTGGGTGCTGGGAAGGCCAGAGCAAAGCATGGTCAGCAATGCCAAGTGTTGCTGGGAGGTCTGCTAAATAAGTAAGGACTGAGAAGGGTCCACTGGGTTTGGTACAAGAAGTCCTGTGGTAACCTCCAAGAGATCAGTTTCCATGGCAAAGCCAGAAGGCAGTGGGCTGAGGAGTGAGTGGGAGGCAAGGAAGCAGACACTTCCCAATAGATGTGGCCATAAAGGGGACAGGAGAAGGAAGACAGAACAGAGTGACTGGAGGGGCGTGGGCTTGAGGGTCTCTGTCTTTGGCCATTTACTCTCTGATGGAATGGACTCAGTAGGGAAAGACAGGTTGAGGGTGCAACCAGAAAGGTCAAGGGTCGCCAGGAGTGAGGAAACTTCCAGTTATGCAAATCTATTACCCAGGCTCCTTGGGAGGCTGAGGCAGGAGGACCCCTTGAGCCCAGGTGCTTGAGGTCAGCCTGGGCAATATCTCAAAACAAAACCCAAAACCAGAAGAGAGAGGAACATGCAAGGCAGAAGGGAGAGATGTAGACACAGGCAACTGCAGAGGTCTGGCACCTGCACTTGAGGGCATCTTGGGCTTCTGCTTTCCCTAGAAATAAGAAGCAAATGAGAGTGCGGAGGTTTCAGTTGTTGAAGTATAGAAGGTTTGAAAGAGACTTCTTGGAGGACCCGAGAGTGGTAACATCCTTATCCAAAGAACTGCAATCAATCTGTTTTTATGTTTCTACCTTCATAAAATGGATCAAATTCTCAAATTCACACCTGAAAGACAATAAAAACACAAATCTGGAAGAAGTATGAAAAGGCCGTTTTGAATGAATAAATGCTGGTTAAAAAAAACAGAAGAAGAAAGAAAAATAATTGTATTCATTTCAGGTACAAACAGGAACACAAAATATTACCTAGTGGTTGGGAAAGAATCATTTGTAATTAGCATAGAAATTGTTTGCAATGTAAATGAGTGTTTCTGAAGTACTTGACTATGCTTAAAAACAGTACTTTAGTATTTTAAGAATTCCCCTTGTGGGGTGAAACCACTTTATATCTATTTTAAGACCTTGTTAAGTCTGCTTAAATGTAGTTAATTTTTTTTTCTGGAAAAGATACTGGCTACATCAGAAAACATTTCTGGCAAAGGTAAGATCGTGCCACTGTGTACCACACGAGCGCTTTCCAAAGGCCATTTCCACCAGAGAGCAGATCTGATTGCGGGAGATTGTTACTAAGGGAACGGTGGGGCGTGAATATAAATTTCATTTCTCAAAGACCCAACTTAAGTATTGATCCAAAGGGAGCGGCCAGTGAGTGCAGGATGAGGAGCTGTTTTAGAATCAAAATAAATATGAGAAACACATAAATACATGTATGCGATCCTTGGTTTTCCCCGTCCTTGCAAATCTCTCCTTTTCAGCTGCTGCCCAGAAAAGGAGAACCAGGAGATAAGAGAGCCAGGGGCCCAGGAGCAAAGCAAAAGGTGTTGATGCCAAGCCAGGCTGCAGCTCTGCAGAACCGAAGCTGGGAACGCTGTCGCAAGGAGAAGGTCCTACCACTGGTGTTATTACTATTTATTAAGCAACAGCTCTGGTCAAGTCCTTTGCCCACATGATCATAATTCCTCACAACCACCTATGTACAATCCCCACTGAGAGATGAGAAAACGGAGCCCCTGGAGCTTCTGATCTGTTTCCTGACCAGGTTCACAAGCTCAAGGCTGAGTATGGACTGAATGAACCCTGTGGTCCTGATTCTTCTTGTTTCCCCCTACTCTATAGGCTTCAAGTTAATCACACTACTTAGCAGCCTGTTATCAGCCTTATCCTGTGCAAGGCACAAGCCCTATCTTAGATATTGTTTTCCAGCTCCTTCTTCAATCCCCTTTCAGTCCCCATCTAACTTTTTTTCCTGACCCCAAAGACACTGTGGGGTGCTCCATGCGGGCTTGCTCCATGTCCCGAAATATATGCATATCTTTGTTAAGGACATAATGTTATTTTGAATGTTTATGCATTTTAATATAAAAGACATTGTGCTATAAAAAGCATTCTCCTTTTTTGCTGATCAGTTCTATATTTTTAAGATCCACCCATGTTGCTGTGTGTGTATGTATGTATGCATGTGTATACATATGTACATAAATAGTTTATATATATAAGGCTCATTGCTTCTAATGGATGATGTCATATTCTGATTGGTTCATGCACAACATTTTACTTATCTGTTCCCCCAGGGGTGGATCTAGGGTTTGTTCCAACTCTCTCCTACCACAAGCAACCAGGTGGTGGATTTCCTCATGTGTGTCTCCTTGAGGAGTTGCATGAGAATTCCTCTGAGATGTATACCAGTAATGGTACCACAAGGTCAAATGGCAAAGGCATACCCATATTCTCTAAATAATGCTAAAAAAGCTCTACCAGTTTATGCTTCTACAACAGCTGTGCAAGAGTTCCTACTTCTCTACATCTCTGTCAACACTAGGCATTACTCACGTGTCTAATTTTGCCATTTTGATGGATGCTAGTATGTCATTTAAATGTGCATTTCTCTAATTACTAGTGAATTGGAACATTCCTTTTTATACTTGCTAGTCATTTGGACTTTCTCTTTTGTGAATTAACTCTTCATGTCTTTTGCTTGTTTTTCTGTTGGGTCTTGATGATTTGCAGGACTGTCCTATATAATGTAGATAGTATTGCCTTAGCAGCTTTAGGGGTTATAAACATCCCCTTCCAGTATATTGCTGATCGAATATAATCTATCCATGGTATAGAGTTGAAATATAGTTATATCCATTTTTTATTTGTTTATTTTTTAACTTGTGCTTCATGGGTCATCTTTTTTATTTTTTTTTATTTATTAGATGGGTATAGAGATACAATTGAGGGGGAAACATTATCAAACATTCAAGAACCATTGTATATATTCTTAGTTATCCAGGGCTAATGCCATATCATGGATGCCCAGCTTGGGTTCCCCCTGTTGCTGTTTCCCTCAGAACTCCTGAGTTAAACGGATATCTTGTGGAAGACAGAGATCTCCTTCTGAGATGATTCCCCCATATTCCCACTCTCCAGTCTCCTAGGTGTTCTTCCTACACCCTCCCCCGCATGTCCCTCCCTATGCCTCCAAGTATCCTAGGGAGTCATCTCCCTATTGCGTTGAGAATCATACAATTTGAAGTTATTGTTAGCTTATCTGTGTAACATACTGCTTCCCCATGTATTCTAGCTTCCACAGAGAGATACCAATCGGCCCTTGAGTCTCTGAGATTGGGAGACTTCACTTAGCATAATTCTTTCCATCTCCACCCATTTGGCTGCAAAAGCCATAATATTGTCTTCTCTAATGGCCTAGTAGTATTCCATTGTATATAAGTACCAAAGTTTTTGTATCCACTCGTCAAGTGACGGGCATCTGGGTTGGTTCCATAATCTAGCCATAGTAAATTGAGCTGCTATAAACAGTGATGAAGCCACATCACTATAATATGCTGATTCTAACTCCTTTGGGAAAATACCCAGAAGTGGGATAGTTGGGTCATAAGGTGGTTCCATCCTTAATTTTTTGAGGAGTCTCCACACTGCTTTCCATAGTGGCTGGACCAGTTTGCAGTCCCACCAGCAGTGTAACAGTGTTCCTCTTTTCCCACAGCCCCTCCAGCATCTGTTGTTGTTAGAATTTTTCATTTTTGCCACTCTAACAGGAGTGAGGTGGTATCTCATTGAAGTTTTGATTTGCATTTCCCTTATAACTAATGATGTAGAGCCTTTTCTCATACATTTATGGGCTTTCTGGACTTCCTCTGGTGAGAAGTTTCTTTTAAGTTCTTGAGCCCATTTATTGATTGGATTATTCATGAGTTTGGACTTTAGTTTCTTTAGTTCCTTGTGTATTCTGGATATTAGCCCTCTGTCCGAGGTGTAGCAGGCAAAGGTTTTCTCCCATTCTGTAGGTTCTCTCTTGATGCTCTTGACTAGATCTTTAGCTGTGCAAAAACTTTTTAGTTTAATTGCATCCCATTCATTTATTCTTTTTTTTTTTAAAGAGAGAGGGACAGTGAGAGAGGCAGAGAAAGAGAGAAACAACTTTATTTAGTTTTTCACATGGCTTTAGTTGCTCCAACACTCAGTTGTGTACGTGGTGCTGGGGTTTGAACCCGGGTCCTCATACTTGCCAGGCAAGTGCCAAAACCGCTGAGCCACTGCTCCAGCCCCCCATTCATTTATTCTTGACTTTACTGCTTGAGCCATGGGAGTTTTGTTAAGGAAGTAGCTGCCGACTCCTATAAGCTGTAGTGTTGACCCTACTTCTTTTTCTAGTAAGTTTAAAGTTGTTGGCTTAATATCCAGATTTTTGACCCATTTTGATTTAATTTTTGTGCAGGGTGAAAGATAAGGATCCAGCTTCAGTTGTTTACATATAGCTGTCCAATTTGTCCAACACCATTTGTTGAACAGGCTTTCTTCCACACTATGCTTTTGCCCCCTTTATCAAATATCAAATAGTTAAAGATATGGGGGTTTGTCTCAGGATCTTCTATTTTGTTCCACTGATCTTCAGTTCTGTTTTGATACCAATACCATGCTGTTTTTGCTACTACAGCTCTGTAGTATAATTTCAGGTCAGTGATTGAGATATCATGGATCTTCTTGAAGTCTTTCCATCCCTAGGTCACCAGAACGTTCTCTCACATTTTCTTTTATTAGCTTTAGAGTCTTGCATTTTACATTTTGGTTCTTAATCTATTTGGAGTCCATCTTTGTATCTGAGTAGAGACTCAACTGCACATATGTCCAAACATTGTTCCAGTGTTCCCAACATTATCTAAACAATCTAGCCTTCCTTCACTAATATTCTTTTTTTTTTCCCCATACACAGCCGGAGATCAAACCCAGAGCCTCACATGTAAAGATCTCCAAGATATATATTATTTTTTTATAAAAGAGAGAAACAGTGAGAGAGAGAGAGAGAGAGAATCAACTTTATTTAGTTTTTCATGTGGCTTTTGTTGCTCTGAGACTTCGTGTGCATGTGGTGCTGAGGTTTGAACTCTGGTCCTTGTGCATGCCAGGCAAGTGCCATAACAACTAAGCAACCACTCCAGCTCCAAGATATATATTATTAAGTTAAAAAAGTAAAATACAGAATAATATTCTACATAAAAGTAGAATATTTTATTTTTGTGTAAGAGGTAGAGGGAACAAAAATCTGCATTCAAATTCACTTATATACATATAAAAACCACTTTAAAAAGACAGAACATAAGAAACTAAGACTATATAAAATCAGGAAAAAATATTTTTTTAAAGAGAGAGAGAAAGACAGAATCAATTTTATTTAGTTTTTCACTTGGCTTTCGTTGCTCCCAGACTTCACGTGTACATGATTCTGGGGTTTGAACCCGCGTACTCGTGCATGCCAGGCAAGTGCCGTAACTGCTGTGCCACCGCTCCAGCCCCAGGAATAAATTTTTTGCATCAACTGAAACAAAGCAAATCCTAAATCCTAGCTGGAATTTTTTTTTTAATTAAAGAGAGGACAGTGAGAGAGGGAGGGAAAGGGAGAAAGAGAGAATCAATTTTATTTAGTTTTCCATGAGGCTTTCATTGCTCCGGAGACTTCGTTGTGTTCGTGGTGCTGGGGTTTGAACTCATGTACTTGCGCATGCCACCCTCCAGCTGGAATTTTGACTAGAATAAAACCTTTTGCTTTTTACTTCTCTGCTTCTTCCATCAAGTATCAAAAATTCAATGAGAGCCAGGCATGGTGGTGCACACCTATAATTTCAAGTTTGAGGCCACATTGGACAACTTTAATAAGATTCTGTCTCAAAATAAAAACTGAAAAGGGTTGAGGACGTCACTCAGTGGTAGAGGGGTCATGGGTTCAATCCCCAGTTCTGGGGAGAAAATGCAAGGAGAGGCATGAAGGCCTAAAGCCAGAATAAGGACCCAGTTGGGTTGTAACCAAGACTGGAAATAATTAAGAATTCAGGAGAAAGTCTCCAAGTTGTATATAACTGTTGGTTTTCTGTTAAACACTGGTCATTTTGAACCATCTATTCCATTTCTTTATGTTTGCCTATTTCATTAAGAGATTGTATCTCTAGGGTGGAGGGGAAAAAACCTTTCAAATATAAAAATCTTTTAGCACCTTCTGAGTGATGACGACTTGAAGCACAAGTGGCAGGCAAAGCCTCCTCACCCCCTGGCGGCAGATTACCTCAACTGCAGGCAAAGCACTTCAGAAAAACTGCCTTTGTCAAGTTGAGCTTATAAATCTAAACCCCAGAAGGGCAGTAGGACATGCCTTGAAAACTTGTTTGTTTTGCCTATTTTCCTAAACATCCTTCCTGCTTCTTGTCTCAAAGGATCATAGATTCCAAATTAGTAATCAAAATTAATGAGATTTTCCATTAATAAGCTTGAGACTAAAAAAAAAGTGATGGAAAATCCACTAATTATATCCAACCACCTAACCATGACTTGGATCCAGGCCTCTGGGAGGAGGGAGAGGAAAGGGGGAGGGGAGGAGGTAGGTGCAACCTGTGCTGGACAGTCCTTCCTTCCTGTGCCACTGCCCTTTCCCTGGGCCTGGGGGCCTCAGCACCCAGTGCTTCCTGTCTCTGGGCTTGTATCCCAGTCCAGGCCAACCTAGGCCCTGCTTCGGAGGACTATGTAAGTCTCCAGGCTAAATTCCTGGAAACTCCAAAATAGGACCCGGAGTGGGTGGGGGGCATATTTTCTGCTCAGTTCTGGGAAGCAGTTTGGGAGGGGGTATACAGAGAAGGAAGAGGGGTAGAAAAGCAGACGAAATGCCCATTATAACCAAGCCTGTCAATTTCCTTTTTTCATCTCTTTATCAGTGTTTGTGGCTGAGCTTCTTATCAACAGGAAACGCCTGCCTGAGGGGATGAGGCAGGTCCAGGGGGAATGGACGCCAGGGACTGAGAATTATGGGTAGTGTGTTGCTGTGGGCAGCCTGGCTGGGTGACCTCCTGATTCCCAGGACCCAAGCTCTTTGCCTTGGCATCTGAGGACTACTTCAATATACACAGGAAGATAGCACACCAAATAGGCCCTGAGGCCAGAGAGTCTGCAAGAGGGAGACCAGAGAGGGACTCCAGCCCTGACCCTTTGTGACCCAGGACAGGCTACCAAACAGTTCATGCTATAAAGTGAAAAGAATTGTCTTTACCCATAATCCCACCAATTTCCCTCCTTCTGAGGAGAGGTCAAGTACATGCCAATGTCAGACAATTTCTTGACCATCACCCCAGCTGACCCTTCTTATCTGTGTGTGTGCCTCCGAGCCCTAAGAGACTGGAGCCTGTGTCAGGTGCCCAAGCCTGGGACAATCAGGGGCTTAACACAGAATTCTAGATGAAGAAGAGGAGGGGACTGTAGCACTGACTGATCTCTTTCTGTGTGCCAGGTGCTTTAAAAATATTAATCATCATGGCTGGAGTGGTGGTTCAGTGTCTTTGGCACTTGCCTGGCATGTACAAGGATGCAGGTTCAAACCCCAGTACCTTGTACAACTAAGAGTCAGAGCAACGAAGTTCACATGAAAAAACTAAATAAAATTGATTCTCTCTCTTTCTTTCCTCTCTCACTGTCCTTTTCTCTTAAAAAAAATTAATCATCAAGTCAGGTATGGTGCCATGTACCTGTAATCCCAGCTGCCCAGGAGACCGAGGCAGGAGGACTGCAAGTTGAAGGACAGCCTGGGTAACTTCACAAAATAAAAAATAAGAAAGGGCTAGGAGTGTAGCTCAGTGGTAGGGGGCTTGCCTAGCATGCCCAACCTCCTAAGTTCAATCCCCAGTCCTGAAAAAAAATTTTTGATCATAAAACTAGGATCGTGATCACTCAGATTTGTCTCCCAGGAGTGCAGCTGACCAAGGGTCATATTTCCCAGGAGGCAAAGATTAAATCTAAATGCTGACAATAAATGCCCCAAAGGGATATCTGGGCCAAGCAAGGCTTTCTGGGTGGCTGAGATGCACAGATTTTTTTCTATCTAGATATCTTTCTTCAAACAGCAGAAGACTGAAAAGAGAGCACAAGAACTGACTGTTCTGGTAGGAGAGGTGGGAAAGGAGATGGGCTACCTGACTTCAACTCCTTGTTTTCTGCTTACCAGTTGCCCTTGAGCAATCAGACTCTTCTTTTAGAAATGGTGGTGATAAAGGAAATTCCAGTGTCTCTTGCCCTGAATGTGTCTCCCCGGACAACCCCACTCTCCCCCTGCTTCATCATTTGCTCCTGCAGTTGGGGATGTAGGTCAATAAGAGTGGGTGGGTGAGAAAGAACAGAGAAGAGACTCATTCAGACATGACACCCCGCAGGGCAGCAGTGACAACACTTGAACCTGAAAACTGCCTGAAAATAGACTGTGTGTCTATGACATTATGCAAATCATATGCAAAGTCAAGAAGCCCTCTGTCTCTATTTCTAGCAAACTGAATGTGGTCCTGGTGGAAGCAGCTTGTTCCAAGAGTCGCCCACCCAGAGAGATGATTGCATAGCTAGCATCAGTACCAACCCTGGGACACTGGACTTGGGACTCCTGAGGCATGCACCCTTACTCTACTCCCAGGGTATGCCTTCTAGGCAGGAGGACTGCTGATTTTAATGCCAGGAAGGATATGGAGGAAGCAGAGCACCCACTTTGAAGGCTAATGTGGGGCAGGATTGAGGGAGGATGGTGCCTGGGAAGGCAGAGAGAACATCCTTAAGAAGCTGGGTACCTTCAGGCTTTGGCATTGGAAGGGCGGGCCTCAGCAGCAAAGATCATGCTTAGGGCCACCTTCCACCTCACTTCCATGTGCCATAGTATCTATTACCCCTCAGAGGGGGCCCTTGCTACACAGAAGATCATCATCCTCGTTGTATGTACGTAGGGAGTTGGAGGCCGAGGTCCGCTGGGAAGTCAGGGCAAAGCTGCAATGAAGCAGAGGGGAGGAAGTTTTCTCCTTTCGAAGGCAATTCCCTGGGGTTCCACACAGAGGCAGGGGCTTGGATACAGTGACATCTCAAGGACTCTTCCAATCCTGCAAAGCAATTCTGCTTTCCCAGATCCTGCCCAACTTACATAGAATTCTTGCTCTGCAATTTTCCTATTGCCTTTCCCCCTGAGCTCAACGGCAGTGTGGACAGTGTGCCGACTGGGACCTGACAGGGGGAAAGGGAAGACGGTGGGTGAGGGATGCTGGAACCTTCCTATTAACCCAGCACGGGTCAAAGAGGGCGCAAGAGTCCTCTGAGAAGGCATTGTTGTGGGGGACCCAGTGCAGAATGCCTGGGCCCACTTGGGGACTACAAGCAGTAGGCAAAGTTGTCTGCGGTTGAAGAAATACAGACGTCTTCCCGTGTTTTTCTTTTAATCCAGTACAAAGACAGATTTTCGAGTCTGGACAGTATCCAACACGCCCCCCACCGCCCCTGCCGCCACTCGAACGCGACTAGGGCCCTCCCAGCTTCCTTCAGTACCTGCCTCCCCCGTAGCAAGCCGCGTTCGCAATTTCCGAGGGTGGGGAAAGGTGGGTGAGATGCTTTCTGAACTTAAGGTGCCAGGGTGGATCCCCAGGGATGGGGAAATTCCCATTTTGGGGGTGTGGACCGATTCCATACAAGGAGGGGATCCCATTTGAGGATGGGATTGAGAACAGGGAACTGAGAGCGGATCAAGCTGCTTCTGAGGACTCCGAGAGCTCTCTGCTTGGTGTGGTTTTCGGGGACAGTCCCTGCAAACCAGAAGGTCAGCTGAGCGCACGCAAGGAGGCCGGCGCACGCGGCGGGGAAGGAGGTCCCCAGCCTGCCAGGAAAAGCTGCTTTAGCTTTGCGCGGGGGTGGGAGGCGGCCGCTAGGCAGCACTGCAGCCAGCAGAGGGCGACGTGGCGGGCCCGACTATCCGTCTGATCCCAGTCGCCACAGAAATTTGAGCTCCTGCTGGGGGTTTTCGCTGTGACTTACTCACCGCCAGTATGGGAGCTTATACCCTGGGGTCCTTTCTTTCCTGGTCCCTATTGGTTCCCTCTGTGTCTGTGTAATGGGATCACTGACCTGGGAAGACTGGACAGGAGCTCAGCATTCAACCATGGTTTATTGAGGGCCTACTATGTGCTGGGCACGAGCTCAGCGCTCCCACAAACAGTATTTCCAGATAAGAAAAGTAGGACTTCTACTCTGGGACACCTCCACTCAGAAGCATTTGCAGACCGCTCTGTACTGGGGCAGCTTTCCTCCGCCTCCTTCCTCCTTCGGATCTTCTCCCTTTTAGGGGTTTTCCAGTCTTTGGGGAATTTTCAGTCTCTGGCTGTGGAGCTTCAAGGAGCTTTTAACCCCAAATTTAGTAGACATAAAATCTTTCAGGCGGGGAGGGGGATGGCTGGCGCGGTGGCTCAGCCGTTTCGGTGCTTGCCTCGCATGCGCAGGGACGCTGGTTCGTACCCCAGCACCGTGTACACAACCAAGAGTCTGAGCAACGAAAGCCACGTGAAACACTAAAATTGGGGGCTGAGCCGTGGCCCGGTGGTTACAGCGCTTGCCTGGCATGCGCAAGTACACGGGTTCAAATCCCAGCACCCACGTACACAACTAAACGTCAGAGCAACGAAAACCATATGAAAAAATTAATAAAAATTGATTCTCTTTCTCTATCTCTCACTGTTCTTCTCTCTTAAAAAAAAAAAAAAACTAAAATTGATTCTCCCTTTCTCTCTCCCTCTCACTGTCCCTCTATCTTTAAAAAAAAAAAAAAATCTTTCATACTGGAAGCCTGATTCCTGAACTGTGTAGGTTCCAATGGCAAGAGAACCTGCAAACTCTGCCCTAGTTTTCCAGGATCGGCTGCTTTCTGTTTTCACCCAATTTCACTTCCTGGTTCTCCTGCCCACCTTGCACAATTCTGGGAGATCTGCCTGGGAAACCTCTGCAATAGGGTGGAGGAAGACATAGAGACTACAGGAAGACACCCAGTAGTCCCTCTAGGAGGTTGGGGAGAGCAAGAGCTTTCTTCTCTGCTCCCAAGGGCTGAGGGCTGTTAGGCCAGGTCTTCCCAAGCTTAGCACCATCCTTGTCCATAGTCTGAGACCCCACATACAACACCCCCCTGAAGGTCAACCTCTATCTCACCTCCCTCCACTCCATCCACCCACCCATGCTCCAGGGTCATCTTCTCAGTACATAGGCATACACCTTCACATTTCCAAATGCTGAACACTGTGTTTCTCCAGTTTCACCAAGAAACACCAAGATTCTCTGGGGCCTGGTTAAGGGTATGGGCCTGGGCAAGTAAGGAGCAGAAACCTGGATGCTGGAGGCTTCTTGGCTGGAGCCAAATTGTTTTTGCATCTTTCAGGTCACATAGGAAGCTGCCCCTCAGCTGGCTTATCTGCCAGAAGATCCAGGGCTGTCTGAGCCCAAGGATGTCTGCATGGCATATGCCAAGAACTGGAGGCTGCAGAATTAGAGTAGGAGGCACTTCAGACCCTCCTAGACTCCGATGCAGTCATTTCCACATCCCCATCTTGAGGCAAATTGCCAGGGTCCAGAGCGTAGGAACAGAAGAGACTGATGACCCTATTAGCTCTCACACAGGCTGACATTCAAAGAAAATCAGAGTTGAAGAAACCTCAAAGGACATCAGGACCAAAACTTTCAGCATAGCAATGAAGGAACAAAGGCCCTAAAAGAGTAAAGGCCCAGCTCTCATGCCCTGGAGCAAGTACCTCGGACCCAACTTGGGTCTCCTGATTCCCACTTGAACCTTCCTCCCTACTCCCTGCCATGCTTATCTCAAGGTTCTCTCAATTATCCTGAAAGTCCTGGGCCTAACCCATCCGACCTGAGACCTCTCCACTGCCATATGATCCTGGTGCACCTAAGCAGGACCCCTTGAGTTTTGATGCCCTAACAAGTCTGCTAGGCTGGCCAGGGGATGGGGAACAGCAGGGTCAGCCCACCTCTTCCAGACAGCTGGCATTCAGCTAGCTGGAGCAGAACAGGGGACACAGAAACTGCAGTGTGTCATGGAACTGAGCTATAAACCCATGGAGGGCAAAGAGGGGCCTGGGTATCTGGAATTTGTGTCAGAGGCTGAGGTCTGGCAGGATAGAGCATCTGCTGAAGGCTGGACAGGGCCCTGTGCCACCCTGGTGGTTCTGGTGGGTTAGTGAGGTTGACCAAGGGCAGGGGGAAGTGTAGCCCAGGCTCTGGGCCCAGGACTGGGATTCCCTGGCGTGGCTATCCTGGCTCTAGAGCCTCTTCTGCATCCGGCCCTGGGAGGGGTAATGGGGTGCACCCTGCTGGCATGGGGGATGGAGAGAGAGCCAGGCGTCAGGGAGCCGGCCACTTTGAGCAGGCCAGACGGCGGGAGATGGGAGATCGAATTTCAGCCCAGCTGTATTTTTGACTGGATGGGCGGGGGGCCAAGCTGCACAGGCACAGCTGCCCACAGGGGGGCACCCCTCCCCAGTACACACACACACACACACACACACGCACGCACGTACACACAACCTCACCACAATGCCCTGCCACCCCACACTGCAGGCAGAGCGAGTCCAGCAGCCCTGGGCTAGTGAATCATTTTGGGCTTCTCTGGACCATGGCTGAGTTTCTGTAGTGTCTTCTTGATGCGCAGTGCGGTGAGCCGAGCCGAGGGGGTTGGGTACCAGCATTCCCGCATCATCTGAGCCAAGCCTGAGAGGACCTGGAGGTCAAGGGAGAGGCAGAAGAAAGTAGCATGGACCAACGGGGAAGATGGAAAGAAGGCAGCGAGGCAGATGGCTCAGAAGTAGGAGACATAGCAGGAGAGAAGTGACAGGAACAGAGATGAGAGTGGTGGACAGGAGGGCAAGCGGAAGGCAAGTAGTGAGAGGGAGAATGGATGGAACCAAGCAAGGATAACAAGATAACGGAAGCGAGAGTAGAATGAGAAAGGAGATGGAGGAAGGCAGGACAAAAAGAGAAAGAGCACTCCGGTCTTTAGGAGCCCTCAGGTCCCAGGGTAAAGTGTCTGTGGAGCTCTTTACCCGGCCCGACCTCCACCAGGATCCACAGGGAAGGGCAGCTCTGTGAGCCTGAGGTATCCCACATTGCCCGATGCAGCTTGAGGCCCCAGTGCATTGGCAGTGACTCCCAGCCCCTCCATCAGTCACAGCTGGACCCAGTGGACAGTGGAAGTATGGGTGGTGGGTACTGCCCTAAAAATATCTGTGTCCAGGGACGAACCCATCCCAGGAAGCTCAGTGGCCAACCCCACCTCCTCTGATTCCTGAGAGTAAATACATGTGCAGGAATGCATCCATCTGGCTTTTTATGGATACATATGTTGTACAGGAATGTGTGAGTGTCTGTGTGTGCATATGTGCATATACATGTATACATTTATTGTCTTTCAGTAAATATTTATTAGGCATTTATCACATGCCAGGCACTGTGAAAGGTAATGGGGTATGAGAGCAAAACACATGCTCTTTGTCCTAATGGGGCCAACAGTCTAGCACAGATGTGCATGTGTGTCTGACAGTGTGTCTTTAGAAGCATATCCATGCTGATATATGTTTATACACAAGTGTACATGACTTTCTATGAGTATGTGGAATGTTTTGAGAAAAAAACAAAGACCATAGCAAGGAATGCAGCAGATATCCTCTGATTTTTCACAGGCAAGGTGAAGGGCTCTCAAAATCTTAGATTGACCAGAGGGCTCTAGGAGGATGAAGGTCCACAGGGCAGGGACATGGGAGGGATACCCAGAATCTATCCAAGTAGCAGAAGCCTTCAACACAAGTTTCTGGGCCCAGAAATTCCAGCTGTGAGCCCCTTCCTCATGCCATCCCAGCCCCAGCAGAGTCCTTACCGGGTCTGCAGCCAGCCTGTTGGGGATGGTGGGGGTCTGCTGATCAATACACACCACCTTCTTCATGTCCTCAAAGCTGGGGTCATTGGGTACCACATCATAGAATGGTGGCCTGTAGTCCTCCACAATGCCTGGAGATTAAAGGGGGACTCAGCAATCACTTGAAACCCCAAGGAGGCCAAACAGCACCCAGAGGACAGCTTTGCCAAGCTTTTGTCCTAGGGGCCTGGAAATTAGTTGCCTGGTCATGCCATCCCTGAGGGGGATACTATAATATAATAAATATGTTTACAACTAATAATAATTACTGCCTTTGCTTTGCACTTCCCATGTGTCAGACTTTGTACTCTAAGCACTTTATATGCATTATCCTGTCTTTATGACAGCCCTGTAAGATGGGTACTATTAATGCCCCCATGTCACAAAGAAACTGATGCTCAGAAAAGTTGAGCCCAAGTTTACACAGCTAGTAATGGCCGAGACAAGATTCAAATCCATCTTGCTGGATTCCTAGGCTAGATCTTGTTCCACTCTTTCCTCTGCTGCCTTTCCCGGTCCTGACTATTTCTGATGCCCCATAATACTAACATCCAATGTTTACTGAGCACTTACTATGTGCCAGCTACTGTCCTAAGTGCTCTGTATTAAATCTTCACAGCAGCCCTCAGAGGTACATAATACTATTAGCTCTACTTTATAAGCCAAGAAATGAAATTCAAAGAGTTTAAGAAACTTGTCTAAGATCAACAGATTGGGACAGAGCTAGAACTTAAGCCCAAATATCTAACCTCAAAGCCCATGCTCCTGACCCCTATAGTACACCTAATGTAAGGTAGCAGGTTGATTGCTGGATAAGGACTGGTACAAGGACAAGAAGGGGCAGAAAACACTTCTCCTAACAGAAAATTACTTTTACCCTGATCCAAGTAACATCCACTCACCATCAGGAAAGGCACAGGCTTCAGTGATGCCCACAGCCAGCAGCAACCCCTACCCTGCTCCCTATCATCCCAAGTGCATAGTCCTCAGGAGCTTTCTGAAAATGATGTATGTGGAACTCAAGGCAGCTCGATCCTGCTTTCAGGCCCCAGGCTGGGGGCTATGGCCACACAGGCCACCACTTCAGTGGAGCCTTCACCAGCTGCTCTCCCCATGGCGGGCTTCCAGGCCACCCCTGTGCCGCTTGTCCCTAATCAGTGTTGCACAGAGGCCTGAGCGTGTCTAATGAGCCTTTAATCAGTGCCGGGGCTGACACCAGATTACAGTGTTTATAATGCGCTGAGAATCTGTGTGGGGTGACAGAGCTTCCCCTCAGCCCCAGCAGCCCACAGGCTGCCTCCCTCCCAGCCCTTCCTTTCCTGCCTGCAGCCTGGTCCAGGAGGCCTTGGCTTTGTCCCAGTGCCCCCTTCTTTCAACTCCAGCCTCATATAACCCATTCTTGCAGCTCAAACCCAGGAATCTAACCCCCTTGAGAGACTCCCAGGGGGATACTCCTGCTGTCAGTCAAATGAAGTTTGGCAAGGGTCTGGCTCCTGGTAGATGCTCAGGAAATAGAGAATGTTCCTGTCTCCAATAAGTTGGGCTCCAGTCATATTCTAAGGATTGTCCCCAACCTGTCGGGACTCCTGGCAGCCAAAAGCTGATCATGTTACCACCAATCCAGACGACTTCTTGTCCTCCGTCTACCCGAGGAATGAGAGGGAAGCAACCATAGGGCTGCACAGGGCAAGTGCCTCTACCAGCTCCCAGTTTTACTAATCAAGTCCCCTGTGTCAACCCACAGTAATAATGATGCTGTTGTAAACGCAGGCACTATGATGGCTTGCATTTTTGTGGATGAGGAAATCAAGGATCAGAGAGATTTAAGAGTCACAGTGATGAGGAACACTGGTTCCAGAATTAGATTGCCTGATTTCAGATCCTGATTGTGATGGTTTGAATGTGAGGTGTCCCCCAAAAGCTCACATGTGACAATTTGGGAAGGCTGAAGTGAAATGATCGGGTTACAAAAGCCTTAATCTGCGGCTGGAGTGGTGGCTCAGCAGTTGGAGCACTTGCCCGGCTATGTGCAAGGACCCAGGCTTGAACCCCATCACCACATACACAACTAAGTGTCAGAAAAATAAAAACCAGATGAAAAAATAAATAAAATTGATTTTTTAAAAAATGGCCTTAACCCTTAGGGATTAACTGGTAAGGTAAGCTGGTAGGGTCTGCCTGGAGGAGGTGAGTCAATGGGGGCATGCCTTTGGGATGATATATATTCTGTATCTGGAGTGCACTTTCTCTCCGCTCTGCTTCCTGATGTGACACCTTGAGCTCCCTGCTCCCTGGAGCCATGTCTGCTGCCATGATGTTCAGCCTTACCTTGAGCCCCAAAGAATGGAGCTGGACTTCTGTGGACATAGACCTCTGAAGTCGTGAGCCCCTAAATAAATCTTTTCCTCCTAAAATTATTCTTGTCAGGTCCTTAGGTCACAGCAGTGAAAGGCTGACCAAAACACTGATGCTGCCTCTGGCTGGCTGCACTTCAATCCCTCAGTCTCTTTGACTATAAAGTGGGGCACTCATCCTATTACAACAATAGTAACAGCTAATGTTTAGCTTTAAAGATTGATCTCAATACTTTCCTTGGATTATCTCATGAGTTAAGAAGCTATTTTTATTCTTATTTCACTAAAGAGGAAATTGAGGCACAGAGAGGCTAAATAACCTGTTCAAGGTCAAGGCAAAATCTGGAACTAAACTCAGGCAATTTGATTTCAAACCTATGCCTTAATCTCTAAGCAATGCCACCTCCTTGCCAATGCAGGAAATTTAAATAAGATGATGTGTAGCGTGTATGGCACATTTTAAAGCTCAATAAATGTTAGCTGCTATCAATATTTCTGCTATTATCACTAGCCCAAGATTTCATAGCCAGATCACAGACTCAGATGGACCTTAAAAAGTCCCTCAGCTGAACCATTGGAGAGAGGTAATGAAGGGATGCCAGTCTAACCACAAGCCCCTCAGGTCAGGAGCACCAGCCAAGGCAGGAAGCCCACATCTCCACCAGCCTTCTCCCACCCTGAGCATGTGGGTCCTTACCCACCATTGACAATGGTCCGACGAGCAATCTCCCATAGCACCAGGCCAAAGGCCCAGATGTCAGTCCACTTGTAGGATTCGAAGCAGTCAGTGCGAATCTGCTCATCCAGCACCTCTGGTGCCATGTACCGCTTGGTGCCCACTCTTGGGTTATTGCCGATGTCCAGGTAGTCGCTGCCCTGGGAATGCATCACAGCCAGGCCTGTGGGTGTGAAGTCTGTTACTCCTGCCATTCATGCTGGCACACATATAGGGCTGCCAGCAGAGGCTGGGGTGCAGGTTGCAGGCAAGGTGGGGCTGGAATAAGACAGTGAGACACAGAGTGGCAAACAAAAGGAGACCTGCATAGAGATGGGTTGAGTGACCGAAGACAGTGGTCAGAGGGAGAACAACTGTCCCAGTTACCCTTTATTTTCACAGTGCTCTCAAAGTTCCCAAGAACGCATGGAAATGTAAATAGGCAAGGTGCAGGGGAGCGATGTAGTCAGGGAAACTAGGAAGAGAATCTAGGTTCCTGTTTCCCTGTCTTTTTCCTCTCAATTCCTGGAGCCTGGGTGGGTGGTAGAAGGAATCTGGGCTTGAAAAGAGTGTTAGGAGAACCTGAAAGGCTCTTGTGGAGAGGAAATGAGACAACAGATCTTTTAAGTTTTAAAGTGCCAACTGCAGTTCGCACCCAGGAAAACCAGCAAAGGACCGGCTGAGCGCACAAACCCCGCCCACCGGCAGAGAGCCCACCCCACCACGCCCCCGCCCCTGCTCCGGCGGCTCACCCAGGTCGGCAATGCAGCACTGCAAATTGCTCTTGACCAGCACGTTGCGACTCTTGAGGTCTCGGTGAGCGATGGCTGGTTTACCCTGCGTGCCAAAAATCTCCACGTGCAGGTGCGCCAGGCCGCAGGCCGCGGATACAGCTAACTTCAGGGCCAACTGGGGCTCCAGAGTCTGCCTCTGCAGAAAGTCATAGAGGGAGCCGTGCTCGTGGTAGTGCGTGATGAGCCATAGCTGCGTGCTCGAGTTGCGGGAAGTCATATCCGAGGCGATGAAGCCTGTGCGCAGAAGGGTCAGCGTGGCTCAGCCAAGGGGCTGGCGAGGAAGAAGACTGGACTGTTCAGGGTCAGGGTGGGCTGGGAGGCAGGAAGTGGGCTAGATCAGGGCAAAGCTGGGGCTGGAGTGGAGGTTGACCAGATTTAGATCAGAAACCTGAATTGGATTCAGAGGTTCGTGCTGAAGATGGGCCGAGAGTAGTTCAGGGTAAAGTTAATGTCTGAAGGTCTGTGGACTCCAACCATAAGTGCAGAGGGATGAGAACCCCAGGCCTGGACAGTGCCCATCCCCCTTGCCTAGGATGTTGTCGTGTCTGAGCAACACAGTATTGTAGATTTCTGTCTCCCGAAACCAGGACTGTTCATCCCTCGAGGAGAAAATCTTGACGGCCACACTCTCGCCATGCCACAAGCCTCGCCACACCTCACCATAGCGGCCCTTTCCTGATCCAGTGGCCAGAGAAGAAGGGAAGAGTCACACACTGGGCACACAAAGTCTGGGAAGAGCCCCCCATCTTGAGGCTAATGCAATCCCCACCTGAAGAACCTCTGAGTTTATGCTTAACTTAATCCAGACCAGATGCAGGCCACCCTCCACCTCCTCTTGTTCCAACCCACTCCTGCAGAAGAACCTAGCCCTGACCCATCTCCAGCCCACTCCTTATTCAGCAAAATTCCTATTCTGACTTAGGTATGCCCCAGCTGTGACTCTGGAAGTCAAGAACTCTTTCACGCCTCCAGGCTTATGGGAGCCCTTGTTCCCATCCTCTGTGATCACACACAGCTCACCCACACACTCCACAAGGGCGACCTGCCGTGCCACTGTCCTCTGCACCAGAAAAGGGAGCCCAGAGCCACTGCCTGTAGTGCAGTCACTGTCGAGGAAGTCCTGAGGATACCAAGAAGCCAGTGAGAGGCTGCCCCCACCAGCCGTGGCCCCATTCTCTGTCCTCAATCTGCATCATTGCATGCTCCCGCCTTGCCCAGCTCGCTGCCTGCTCTAATCTCTGAGTGACCCCTTCTAATTCTGTGGCTCCTACCCACCCTCCACCCAGGAACCCAGTTCCTCCAGGCCCATACCGCAAACATGCTATCCCCCTGCTCCGATGCCTTCAGGATAAGACTGGACTCGCCCAGGTCGCTGAGCAGGCCTCGCTGTTTCTCCTGCCTCTGCCGGACATGCCATAGGCCCAGAGCACCCAAGGCTACCAGGACCAGCAAGGCCAGCACAGGACCCAGGATCAGAGGCAGCTGACCTTCTATTCCAGGCTGCTCCGGAGTAGTTTTGGTGGCTGGGGGGAAAGGTACATTGAGTTCCAACTTCCGCTTGTCCAGCTCCCTACCCTTGGGTCAGATCACTGTGCCAGTCAGATCCCAACATCCTGCCCACCCCTTATACACCAGAGAATGAGAGGAAAGCAGGTCAGGAAGGGTAGGGTCCGAGAAGATGAGGAGGGGTTGCTGGGGCAGCTGGACATACCCTCCAGCACCAGGGACACATTGTGGTTACAGAGAGGGCTGAAGCAGCAGTAATGGTTGACGAAGTCGGTGGGGCGGCCCCTGCAGAGTTCCTGGTGCAGGCTCCCGCAGCCTCGATGTTCCTGGGGTTGCCCACCCTGCTCCCGCACTAGCACTACTGTGCACCAGGCCCCCTGGCAGGTAGGTCCATTGCAGTGTGGGTTCTTACATGTGCAGGTCACCAATGGACCCCGAGAGGGCTTCACAGGATCCCCTGGGAGACAGACCAGAAGTTCAGCCACTCTGGACACAGCTCTCCCAAGGTAAACTCAAAATCCATTTCTGCCCCACTGCCCTCTCCCTTCTAATCCCCCAAAACAACCCCTTGAGGCCTTGGTTCCTTATTTCTATCCCCCAATTATCCTTCTCTCAGAGCCTCATCCTCAGTCCAGGGGCAGCTGAGACTGTGAGAAGCAGACTTCTGACCCCTGCTTTATCTCTGCACCTCCTCTTCCAGTTCTAGATCTGGCCCTGGCCCTTAGCCCAGCCTTGAGGGCTCTCCAGCCTCTACCTGCAAATACCCCACCGGAGAGTCTTACAGAACGCTAACTTGCAGGTTTGTGTCAAGAAGATAGCAAAAGGCGGCTGGGGTAGCAGGGAGCTTAGTCTAATCGAACCCCTCTGCCCCAACACTCTAGTCAAGCTCCTGTCTTCTTCTCCCCGGCTCTTCAGATCTGGCCCAGCAAGAGCTGAGCTGAGCTGAGCCCTGACAGCCCTTTCTCCATCCGGCTCCTGTTCCCAACTGCTTTCCCCATACTCACCCTGGGTCAGGACCAAGGCCATCAGCAGCATCAGAAGGCCCCTTCTAGGGGGGCCCAAGGTCATGGTCTCTGGAAAGAGGAGGAGAGGAGGGAAGATCTGCAAAATGTGACAGCCGTGGACTGTGGCTCCCTCCTACCAGAAGGAAATCACTGGGAGGTTTTTTGGGGGAAGCAAGGAGGCCACCTCCCCACTGTGTCTAGCTTTGAGGCGGAGCCTACAAGGGAAGTCCTGGTTCACTTCCCCATGGAAACCATCCTGTGGAGGGGTGAAGGGTGGAGAACCATGTTGAAGTGACCTGTGAGCTCAAGGGAGCCCCAGGTCTGCTCCCCTCATGCTGAGCTCAGGCTGAAGGCAGGCAAAGAGGGCTGCAGAGGGCTCCAGGATGGGGGTGGATGCAGCATCTGTTCAGCAGCCCCCCTTCTTTCCTCTGCCTCTTGCCTACCCTTCCCAGCCTCCACCCCTGCCCAACCCTTTCCCAGTGCCCCCCCAGCGGTGGCTGCCTCAAACATAAACAGGCTCCTGTCTTCACTTCCTGCCATTCAGGGTCCCGCCAAGCCAGGAACAGGAATCAAGATTGTTTAGATTGGGGTCTGGATAGAACAAGCAGTCACGCACAGCAGGGAATTAAGGACATATTGTCATGGCAGCCTGGAGCAGCTACAGGGTCTGGAGTAGCCACCTGGGGCTGGGACACCAACATGACAGAATCTGGGAGGACACCTTGGAAATTACAAAGTCCAACTCCTGATTTTAGAGAGGGGACTGAGGCTCAGAAAGAGGAGGTGGCTGGTCCAGAGTCAGGCAGAACTCAGTGGCAGTAGCAGAAGATTCCCAGATTCCCAGTCCAGTGTTCCTTCCACTGTCTTGTGGTCTAAGTGGCAGCCCATGTCTGAGCCCTTGGGATTATAACCACCAGGCAAAGCCTGGACAGTGCAGGGTCATGCAGACATAAAGGAACTTCTCTGCCACCTCAGCAGAGTAAAAGGTACCCTCTGAGAGCCATTCCCTAGCACACTTCTTGTTCCTTGTTGTCCTGGGAAAGGGTGGGGGAGGGTCAGTGATGTGGGAAGGGAAGTGAAACACATTTAGACATTGCATGTTTGACCTTCCATGACTGGCTGGGGTTGGACTTTTCCAGAAGTTTGATGGAGAGTGTTAAGGGGAATAATTCTGATCTATGATAGGCCCCAAACCAACTAGTGCTTCAGCAGCCACCCGACTCTTCCATTCTCAGACCTTTAGAAGCAGAAGATACGGGCTCAGGCTATAGCAAGGATTGTGGTCAGACAAGGACTTTCCAAATGGTAAAGAACTTTTGGATATGTGTCTGGGGACTGAATCCCTGGCCAGGGCAGCTCAGGAGGGAGTGTGCCTTCTGACTTGACATGTTGAGACTATAGGGCTGGTCATATGGCCACTCAGGCTGCAGAAGGTCTATGGTCTAAGAATAGTGCCAAATGAAGACTTAAGATATTGAGACTCTGAAAGTGGGATGGCTGGGGGTTGGGGGGGGGGACTTTGTGGGCCTCTCCAGCTGGTGGCAGCTCTGGTCTTCCTGGCTTGGCTTTCTCTGTCCCTGAGCCCAGGCTGGGGGAGGAAACAGAGCCCTTGGCTGCTGCAGCTATGTCCCCAGTCTCTGCCTGACCTCCTGCCTCTTGTCCCTCCTGGCAGCCAGTGAGGACTCTGGCAAGCACTCTGCAGCAGGATGGGTGGGCTAGAAAGAGAACCCCAGATGAGCTGAATCTACCACTGGGGTGTGGGCAGAAAGCCATCCTTCAAAGCCTTTGCCTAGAAAGCTGGTAAAGAAAGGGTATGAGGCAGGAAGGAAAAAGTGGCTAACAACAAACATGGCATCTGTCATTCTTCCTGGATCCTCTACCTAAGCTTCCACTTGTCCAGTCCACCCACTCAGTTCCCCTACTAGACTACTAGACAGCCCCTGGAATGGGTTAGGGATACATTGAATTCAGGGCCTCCCATGTGCGAGGCAAGTGCTCTACCACCAAGCTACATCCCCAGCAGACCCCCACTCCAGATTCTGACTCAGTCTATCTGGGACCAACAAGAAATATGCATTTTTAAAAAGTTCTCCATGGAATTCTGATCAGTTTGTGTGGATGCCATGCTTTGAGAAATGTGTCCTACAGGAAGCTAAAATTGGCTCCTATGCTTTCATTTTACCCTGCAGTGTTGCAGTGTCCTGGGTGAGTAGAACTAGGCCACAAAGAGAAGGGACTCTCAATCCCACCCAGGGACCACCCCGTCTCCTGAAACAGAGGCTAAATATAAAGCCAGGGCCAGGTGCGATGGTGCACACATGTAATCCCAGCAGCTCGGGAGACTGAGGCACGAGGATCCCAAGTTCAAAGCCAGCCTCTGCAGTTTTGTGAGGCCCCAAGCAACTTGGCGAGACCCTGTCTCAAAATAAAAAAAACAGAAATGGGATAGGGATATGACTCAATGGTTAAGCAACCCTGGGTTCAATCACTGTTACAAAAAAAGAAAAATCACAAAGTCAGGGACTGATGACACTGTGGAGTGAGGGTGGGGATGAGGACTTTATTTGTTAGCAATGCAGGGAAGGGCTAACAGCACTGGCAGAACTCACTTCGGGTGTAATCCTGGGAATGTGATGAAGTAAAATTGGGATTGTGCAATTGCCAAGTGAGCACTATGTAAGGCTAAGTACAGGAGGGGTGCTGAGTCCTCATCAGGCCAAACTCAGAGCTGACCCTATGATTTGCCTTGAACCTGACTGTAGCACAGACAGACTTCTAGGGCTTAGAATTATCCTTTCTCTTCTTCTTCTTCTTCTTTTTTTTTTTTTTAAGAGAGGACAGTGAGAGAGAGAGAGACAGAGAGAATCAATTTTTATTTAGTTTTTCACATGGCTTTCGTTGCTCTGACACTTAGTTCTATACGTGGGTGCTGGGGTTTGAACCCATGTACTTGCTCATGCTGGGCAAGCGCTGTAACTGCTGAGCCACCACTCCAGCCCCGTATCCTTTCTCTTCTAAGCAAAACTGTATGAAAAGATATGAAGACAGAAGCATTGCTGTTGTTGGCCAGAAGTCACAAACCTTAAACTAAGTTGAAATGTTAGCTGAATACCATGAAATAATAATAGTTAATCTTTCTTGAGTACTAATTATTTGCCATGTTCTGAACTTTAATGGTTTGCCTCATTTAATCCTTATAATAATCCAACAGGGAAATGGGCTCAGGATGGTAAGCTCTTGCCCACAGTCACCAAATACGTTTTTTTTTAAAGAGAGGGGGAGAGAGAGAGAGAGAATATCTCGCAAGAGCGAGAGAATATCAACTTTATTTAGTTTTTTATCTGGCCTTTGTTTCTCTGACACTTAGTTTTGTATGTGGTGCTGAGGTTTGAACCCAGGAAAGCACTCCGAATGCTAAGCCACCACTCCAGCCCCAGTTTGTTTGTTTGTTCTGTACTGAGGAATGAATCCAGGAGTGCTCTACAATTGAACTACATCCCCAGTCCTTTTATTTTGAGACGGGGTCTCACTAAGCTGCCCAGGCTGGCCTCAAACTTGCTATCCTCCTGCCTCAGTCTCTCAAGTAGCAGGGATGAGGGGTGTGTGCCACAGCACCTGACTCCAAATGTGTTTTGGGAAACTTAAATTGCTAATAATAAATCCTCCTTTGGTCATTGTTATTCTTCCAATTGTTTGGAGTTAGGCGAGTCCCTCAAAGGAGGAAAAAGATGGTATGGGACCTGGCAGACATTAATAAATCCCTGCTATTGTCATCAATGGGTGTCCTACTCCAATTTAGTTGCTAATGTGGCACTGCTGCCCAGATATCATCTGTGTGCTGTAGGTTTAGTCAGTGTTTGAGTCTCAAATGGTGTAAGACAGAGTATGGGCGTGCCTGAAAGATGGTTGTTAATCTTTTTTTCTCCCCAGTGCACCTGAGGGACTGATAAAACTCACTGCCATCACCAGACAGGCTCAGCTGTGATGGTTACAGGGCTGCACTACATCAGACACCACCGTCTTGCCTCAGCCTCGCTTCATTAAGTCTTACCCAGACAACAGATGACCAGGCTGAGCTGTACAGATCATGTTGCCCTTACGATTCATTCACAGCATTTTATTAGCTCCTCATAGAAGGGTGATATAGCAAAACAAGCCTGGATTTTAGGGTCTCAGGCACAGTGTAGAGGCAGCACAGTATAGTAGCCTCCCCTTATCTGAGTGGGGTATGTTCCTACCCCTCAGTGGATATCTGAAACCATGGATAGTACCAAACCCTACATATACCATGTTTTTTCCTATAGGTACATACCTGTGATAAAGTTTAATTTATAAATTAAGCACAGAAGGAGATTAAAAAACAACAAAAGGAGCTGGAGCGGTGGCTCAGCAGTTACAGCACTTGCCCAGCATGCGCAAGTACATGGGTTCAAACCCCACCACCCACGTACACAACTAAGTATCAGAACAATGAAGGCCATGTGAAAAAACTCAATAAAAATTGATTCTCTCTGTCTCTCCCTCTCTCTCTCTCTCACTGTCCTTCTATCTTTAAAAAAAAAAAAACAATAAAGGGCTGGAGTGGTGGCTCAGTGGTTATGGTGCTTGCCTGGCATGTGCCTGGGTTTGAACCCCAGCACCACATACAAAATGAAGTGTCCCAGCAATGAAAGCCACATGAAAAACTAAATAAAATTGATTCTCTCTCTCACTGTCTCCTCTTAAATTTTTTTTAAAAAAACAATAAAATAGAATAATTATAGCATTATTCTATAATAAAAATCTTACTTTCACCTTTTCATTTGAAGGAGGCACTTTACAGCTTCTCTTTGGCATATCCAAACTGCCAGCATTATTGCTCTTGCACATAGGGGTGGTCACTAAGTAAAATAAGGGTTACTTGAACACAGGGATTGAAAACCCTCCTCAGTCAACCTGATAACCAAGATGGCCACTAAGCAACTGATAGGCAGCCAGTCTATACAGCATGATGTCCCAGGCAGGAAGGACTAGGATGATGCAAGATTTCATCACACTTCTTGGAACAGTGTACAATTTAAAATTTATGAATTTATTCCTGGAAGCTTCCATTTAATATTTTAACACCACAGTTGACTGCAGGTAACTGAAAGCAAAGCTGGAGGTAATTTTTTTTTACGATAGAGAGGGACAGAGAGACAGAGAGAGATTAAATTTTATTTAGTTTTTCATGTGGCTTTCATTGCTCGGACACTTCATTGTGTATGTGGTGCTGGGGTTCAAACCCACATCCTTGCACATGCCAGGCAAGCACCCTAAACACTGAATCACTGCACCAGCCCAATAAAGGGGTTTGCCTACTATATAGCACAGAGGTTAGGGTGTGGGCTCTGGATTATGCGGGCCTGAGTTTAAATCCCACCTCTACCACTTACAGCTATAAGTCTAGGGCAAGTCATTCAACCTTTCTGGGCTTTCACTTTTCCTCATGTAAAATGGGACTAGTAATAGTGTTTATTTCATAGGTATAGGTAGTAAAGTTATTTAGCAGATTACTAGGTGGTACACAGTAAGCACTTAATAAATGCTACCAAAACCCCAATCCTACTATTTACATCTTCAAGTTGCATTGGACAAATTGTTCAAGTCTGAACCTGTTTCTTTTTCTGTAGTTTGGGCATAGATTAACCTCTCTTCTGGTAGGTTATGACCAGGATTAAATGAGACAAAACGTATCTACATGTGTACATAATAAGTACTCAACAAATGGTAGCTACCTTTGACGGAGGACAGATGAGAGGACTGGACAAATGGACAGTGAGAAATCAGAGATGACAGACCTTAACTCAGCCAAAAGTTGTCTATTATGGACCCTCCTTGGAGAGGAAGAGGAGTGGGCAGCCAGCCTAGAGACCTCTGAGGTTTCAGTGTCCAGGCAGACTGAAAACCTGAACCCTGAAGGAAGAAGGCCATGGTATGGGAAATATGCCATCATCCAGGATTGGGGGTGAGGCTTGTGGGAAGGAGTAGACTGTCAGCAAGAGCTGCAAGGGCTGGTCTGGGAAAGGTGGTTCCAAGAAGAGACTCGATAGCAATGGAAATGGACACACTCCCAGGTGAACCCAGGCCTGGAGGGACCTGTGAGAACAGCAGGGCAAGAAGCTTCTACCCCATTTATGGATGAAGACACAAGAGAGAAGTGAAGTGGGGCTGGAGTGGGGGCTCAGCGGTCAGGGCGCTTGCCTGGCATGCGTGAGTACGCGAGTTCAAACCCCAGCACCACATACACAACGAAGTCTTGGAGCAAAGAAAGCCACTAAATAAAAAATTGTTTCTTTCTCTCTCTCACTCTCTCTCTCTCTCTTTTAAAAAAGAGAGAGAGAGAAGTGAAGTGACAGGCCCGTGAAGTGACAGGCCCCGGGTCCTAGCAGGGGCGGTTCCTGGTTCCCAGTCCAGATCCTGTCCAGCCCCACCAGTCTCAGGTGGGATAACAGGCAGCTCTATGCGGACAGCGCGGGGACGGCAAGCAGTCCTGACCGGTTGGGACTGACCCTACCTCTCCGAGGTCTTTGGGATCCGCCCGAAGGAAGGGCCCACTCGGGCGGGGGTCAAGCGGCCGCCTTCGGTCCTGGACGCCCACCTCGACTCACCTTTGGGCCCGCGGGCAGGACGCAAGCGTGAGCGGCGGGGGCCGCCTATTCTCCCTGGTGGCGGCCGCGGACACACGACGAGCGCTGGCCTGGGGCCCCGAGTCCCGGGGTCCGGGCGCGGCCCCGGACGTGCTGGGGCCGGGGAGGGGCTCGCTCGGCGCGGCTGGCGCGGCGGCCTCCCGGGACTGGAAAGGGGGCTGGAGCAAAAATGTTTCTTATTCCAGCGTCTTCCTGCCTGGCCCGGCTCCACCACTCCCTCCTAATAAACCGCTTCCTATTGCCCAGCTCGCCGACCGGCCGCCCGCCCGCCCCCAGCTCAGCCGCGGGACCCGCCGCTCCCCCGCGCGGCTCCCGGACCCCCGGCTCCGGGTCGGCGGCCCGCGCCCCCGCGCAGCCTCCCACATCCGCCTCCCCGAGGGGGCGGGCCTTGGACTCGGGCCGTGGGGGTCCGGTGGGGTCCCGGCCCAGAGCCGCAGGACCGCAGCACAGGGGCACCGTGTGGCGGCTGCGCTGGGTCGGGCTGGGCTGGGCTGGGGGCGCTCGCAGCCGCTGAGGGAGCCGCCCGCAATCCCGGCGTCGATAGTGGGAAGAACACGCGCGGGGGTGCGGGGGCAAGGTAGTTACCTGTCCTTACCCGCCCTCAACCCGCGGTCTGCGAGGCTCGGCGCAGTTCCGGCCCGCGGGGTCCGGGGAAATTTTGGCTCCGCCCCCAGGACTCCCCGCTCGGCCCAAATCTTTGTGCCTCCTCCCTTCAGCCCCTTCACACACACACACCCAGTCCCCTCCCCTCTGCCGCAGCCTCCCGCACCCGCGCTCAACACAAGCGTAAAGCGGCCCAGACCCGGCGGCTCTGGGTCTGTGATGAGGGTGGTCTGTGCTCCTGGCGTCGCAGCGCCCCGGTGACAAGGACGCCCTTCCCACCCGGGCTGCCGGAATGGAGACGCTGGGAGAGGACTTGAATTTTCCCCCACCAGGACAGGCCTCAGCCCGCCAAAGTTGGGCTCTAGAGGTGGGGAACAGAGCCTGTCACTGCTGAGACCAGGCAGCTGGGGAGGGGAGCAGAATGGCTTCATTCATGGGAGGGACAACATACTTCCTCCTCCTGATGCCCCTGCATGGTCTGGGAGCACAGACCCTGCTTCGCTTTGCTTCAGTCAAGGGGCGCTCTCTGTGGCAAGATTTTATTCCTAGCCTCCTGAATATTCAAAGAGTCTGAAGTTAAACTACCTACTGGGAATCCAGGTTAATTGTGTGACCTTAGACAAGGGACACTTCTCCATACTTGAACCCCCCATATGTTAAATGGGCTTAATAAACAGTGCCAGATTCCTCTGGTTGCAGGGAGAATGAGAAGACCTGATGTCCATAGCAAAAATGCTGCCTCGCTGAGCCCACACAAGGCCCTCAATGAAAGAGTTTGTTAAATAAGTTAATATATGGAAAGGCTGGGGAAGGAAGTGGCCTCAGTGCCCAGGGGAAAGATGCAGGAGTAGATCTCTAAGGTGTCTTGCTCTAACAAGGGGATTCTGCAAGATGGACCAGTGACACCACACCCCACCATACCCTCTGACAGGAATAGAGGCTGGGGGAGAAAATGGCCAAGGGCTCAAACAGGCATCAATAGTTGACTGACCTCACTTCCTCTACTGAAACCCTCCCCACCCCCACCCTGCAGCTGCTTCACAACTTGTGAGCCTTGTGAATTCTCAGAACCCTGACACACCCAAATTTCAGTGTCAGGACAGAACTGTGTCCTACAGCCAATAGGAAGTACTATGGGATTACGGTATCTGCTCTTTCAGATTATAGCGGCCACTTTGGCACTCTATTACTACGCAACTGGGAACGGGCTGTGTGACCCATCTTTCACACCCACTCTCCCCACTGCCCTGCATTGGCTTCTGAACAACCTCTCCCTCCCCCAACCCATGAATATCTGTCCTGGGAGGTGGGAGTGATGGCTCTGGGCTGAGAATCCATGGGACCCCTGCAGCCCAAGTCCAAGGCCTGACCCCTTGGGAAGATGACTGTGGGAGATCAACCAGGCGGTCAAAAGTCAAGAGTCACCAATGGAAGTCAGTGGGAATGGAAGATTTTATGTGGGCAGGGTTCGTGAAACAGAGTAGTTTTGGAAGGAGGAAGAGGACCCTGTGCGGAAGGGTGCTGCTCATCAAAGCTGGAGTTTCCCCCATCTTCCCAGGGCACTGAGCCCTCTGGACTCTGGTGCTTTCGGGCACTCTTGCAAGCCCTATGCCTCCCACAGCACATAGAGAACCTGGAGGAGGTGTCAGAGGAGAGACACAAGAGTTGGAGAAAGCACTGGAGCCTCAGACCAGTGAGGACATGGAAAAGGAATTACAGACTGTGTCCAAGTCTCCAAGAATTAATTGCTCAGAGGAACCAGCTGTTCCTCATATTCAGTGAGGACAGAACAAGAGGAAACAGCCCAGGCCTACAATTGAGATTCAGATACCAGACTTTCCTAGCAGTGCCTGAAGCTCAGGCCTAGAGATCCTGGGGAGTGAGTGTAGGTGAAACCTGAATGAGATCCTCCCCTCCAGGTGGCAGATAACACAGTCCAGTGTGAAGGCAAGGCAGTGGACACCTCAACCTTTCAGGACCAGCTATGAGTATTGTGTTCAAGCATTACTCTTGAAAGCAGGCAGGACTGGCCTCATGGGTGTGTGAGCAGTACAGACATTCAGGGCCCCAAGCTTGTTTTAGTGCTTTGCTATTGCTGTCTCGAGATTCTTCATAATATTCTTTTTTGTGTGTGCATGGTACTGGGGAGTGAACCCAGGGGAGCTCTACCACTAGCTACATCCTCAACACTTCCTTTTTTTTTTTTTAAAGAGAGAAGGACAATGAGAGAGAGAGAGAGTCAAAGAGAATCAATTTTTATTGAGTTTTTCACATGGCTTTTGTTGCTCTGACACTTAGTTGTGTATGTAGGTGCTGGGGTTTGAACCCGTGTACTTGAGCATGCTATCGCCAAACTACCGCTCCAGCCCCTCCTCAACACTTCTTAATTTTTGAGACAGAGTATCTGTAAGTTACCAAGGCTGTCCTTGAACTTGCCATCCTTCTGCAAGCCTCCAGAGTCACTGAAATTGCAGGCATACACCATCATGCCTGGCCGTAATAATATTTTTTTTTAAAGAAAGAGGGACAGTGAGAGAGAGAAAGAGAAAGAGAGAGAAGCAATTTTTATTTAGTTTTTCACGTGACTTTCATTGCTGCCACACTTTGCTGTATACATGGTGCTGGGTTTGAATCCTTGTACTCACACATGCCAGGCAAATATCATAACTGCTGAGCCACTCACTGCTTCACCCACTGCTCCAGTCGCCACCCCACTTTTTTTCCTCTGGCTGTAATATTCTTAATCATGTTCAAAGGGCCCAAAGTTTTCATTTTACACTGGGTCCCATAAATTGTGTATCTTGTTTGGCACCAGGTTAAATAGGGAGAAAAATAAGGGAAAGAAACTGGCAGGTGATGAGTTGGGCTTTGCTCCACTTAAATTGCAGATTGGAAGACTCAAGAAGTGGCTCAGCAGTTGGAGCACTTGCCTGGCACGTGCTAAGACCCAGTTCAAATCCCAGAACCACATACCCAACTAAGTGTCAGAGAAACAAAGGCCAGATGAAAAAATAAAGTTCGTTCTCTCTCTCTTTAAGAAAAAGAAAAATGTGGGCTGGAGTGGTGGCTCAGGTGTTACAGCTCTTGCCTGGCATGCTCGAGAATGTGGGTTCAAACACCAGCACCACATACACAATGAAGTGTCCCAGCAACAAAAGCCACATGAAAAACTAAATAAAATTAATTCTGTCCTTCTCTCTCTCTCTCACTTACTGTCCCTCTCTCTCTTAAAGGAAAAAAAATTGCATGTTGGAGGGCTGAGTGTGTAGCTCAGTGGTAGATGGCTTGCTAACGTGTGTGAGGCCCTGGATTTGACACACAGAACCACACACACACACAAAAATTGCAGAGTGGGAGATTTTGATTAGACAACTTAGGGATTTTTCAAATATGAGACACAAAACCAGTAGGACAAGGTGCCTGGGGAGGAAGAGCTGTGGAGAAAGAGCTGTGGCTCTCCTTTAGGGAAAACATAGAGCGGATACCTGTAAATTCCATTTATCCACCTATTCAACGCACAGAAGAGATTCATAGTGTGGCAGGATGAATGGAGTCCAAGTTTTGCCCAGAGGAAATGGGGGAGGAAATGACCTTCCTGATATCCTTCAGCTCAGTGCAGAAGGCACCATGGTGTCCTTAAAAAAGTAACTGTGGGTCTTGGTGCCTGGGTTCTGGGCATCACTTCTTTGGATCTGTTTCCTCCTCTGTACACTAAGGGATTTAGACCGGAGAAATCTGAAGGTCCCTCCCAGCCTATGTGATGTTCTTTGGCTTTAAGATTCAGGAAACTACCTGATTTCAGGCTCTGTAATCTTAACTCAGATCAACAAGCTATTGGGCTGGTGCTGAGGTCTGGGAGAATAGAGAAGCCAGAGCTCTGCCCAGCTCCTCAGGAAGAGGCTGGCAGACACTGGCCAGACTTGCAGACTCTGAGCCGCCAAGTGCTCTTCCTCTTCCTCCCAGATCGTCCAGATCTCCTCTAGCTGGATGTGTCTATGCCCTGTGCAACCCTGGGCCCTAGGATAACTCATCAGAGGATGGAACCTCTTGAGGAAGGGATGCACATCAGGGCAGGAGAGTCTGGAGGTTAAAAGGTGCCTGTGTGATGGCACAGGGAGTGGGTGTCCATTGGAAAGTGGCTCCAGTGCCACCTCCTCCCTGCAGGTGCTCCCAGTTCTGAATCATCCTTCCCCACGTGGTTTCCAGAGCCTTGAACTCTCAAACTCTTACCCACCAAACTGGTGTGGCTGCTGAGGAAGAGGAGAGTGGGTGGAAAGAGCCCAGGTTGGGGACTGGAACACTGCATTCGAGGCTCAGTCTCCACACCTGTGGGAAGGGAATGGTCATTCCTTGTCTATCACATTCTAAGATTAACAGCAAAATACATGAGAAAGTCCTCCAGCTGCTAACCCACAGGCACGCTGTTTGGTTTGTTCAGAGGGAGAGCAGAAATGGGAGTCAGGAGCCCAGAGGTGAGGCTTGGGATGAGAGAGTAGCCCCTAGGTCCTCAGCTGCTCAAAGATAAGTAGGAAGTGTTGCCTTTAATAGCTGCATGAGGGGTTATTAAACAGTTGAATATACCACCACTGGAGAGGCTGTGAAGTATGAGGTAGTCGTTTGAAAAAAAGAAAAGAAAGAAAACTCAAATAAGCACAGGGTAAAATAAACAAATAAAACTGTGCAAAAGAGTTTGTAATGAAAAGCAACCGCACCCATCCCAGACTCTCTTGCTGGAGACATCCCTTGTCTCAAAGTTTCAACCATTGCGGGGCTGGAGCGGTGGTGGCTCAGCGCTTATGGTGCTTGCTGGCATGCACGAGGATGCAGGTTCAAACCCCAGCACCACAGACACAAAGTGTCGGAGCAACGAACAAACTGAATAAAAAATTGATTCTCTCAAGTTTCAATTATTCATTTCACTAACGCTTGCCTCAGTAACTCTCAATAATGTGTGTCCTTGGCTGACTCTAGTTCTGAAAGCTTCAGGATTTAGGTCATTTAGATTGCTTTCCCTCTAATTACTGATTGTTATTTCGTAGATTTTAATAATATAGCCAAACCCTTACTTCCTATTGTATTAATACTAGAGAGGAACTCCTGATGCTTCACTAATTTAGGAAAGTTGCATCCACCCCTTCCTTGGTGCTACAATTTTGGTACAAAAAGGGAAGACCAGCCAGGTGCCATGGCACACACCTATAATCCCAGTGACTCAGGAGGCAGAGGCAAGAGGATTGTAACTTTGAAACCAGCCTCAGCATTTTAGCAAGGCCCTTAGCAACTCTTTTTTTTTTTTTAAGCACTGAAGCTTGAACCTAGGAGTAGTCAACCACTAAGCCACATCTCTATCCCTTTTTATATTTTATTTTGAGGCAGGGTCTTGCTATGTTGCTTAGGGCCTCACTAAGTTGCTGAGGCTGGCTCTGAACTCATGGTTTTCCTGTCTTACTCTCCCAAGTCACTGGGGTTACAGGCATGTGCCACCCATCCCCAGCTGGCCCTTAGCAACTTAATGAGATCCTGTCTCAAAATAAAAAAATAACAGGGCCGGAGCGGTGGCTTGGCGGTTACAGTGCTTGCCTGGCATGTGTGAGTACTTGGGTTCTAACCCCAGCACCACATACACAACAAAGTGTTAGAGAAACAAAGTCACATAAAAAACTAAATAAAAATTGCTTCTCTCTCTCTTTTCTCTCTCTCTCTGTCTCTCTTTTAAAAAAAGAAAAGAAAGGGGCTGGGGATGTGGCTCAATGGTAAAGCACCCCTGGGTTAAATCCCCAGTACCAAAAAATAAAATAAAATAAAGAAAAAAATAAAAAAGAAGGGAAGATCTGTCAACTCGTTGGGATGAACACTAGTTGGGGGATATTCAGGTGAAACTCATGACAGCAATTGTCTCCAGGATCTTGCTGAGCATTTTGGGTGGCATGGGACTTCTTAGAGACATCTAAATTTTCCCACTCTAATGAAGAGTCAGGCCAGCACTTGGGTGAGGGAGGGCAAGAAGACGTGGTGCTGAGGGAACTCTCTTACTGCCTGGGGAGAAAGCTTGAGGGGTTAGGGTGGCCATCCCGAATGGGAAGGGCTTGGTGTTTGGACAAGGAGAGGGTTCCCAGGATTTGAGAGAAGGTAACAGCTCTGGCTGGGAAAGATTGTTTGAAAGAGCAGGCTGAGTGGCTGGGTGAGGCCAGAGGCCAACGGGATTTCCTTCAACTCCAGCCACTCGGGTGGGTGGGACCGGATTGCTCACACTGGACACAGGAATCTGCCTTTGTTTCCAGCTGGAGGGGAAATGCCATAAATCCTGCCCCTTTCCTACCCCTCCAGCATCCGTGCCCAGCTCTGCCCTTCCCAGGGCCTGGGCCTCAGGGCCCTAAGGCAAGTTTTTGCCTCCAGGACTCCCAAAATCACAGGCCTCTGACCTTTGTCCCCCAGTGCAGGGCACCGGCACAGCTGTAGGGAAAGGGGAGCAAAGGGGTATCCAAGACTGGTCTGCAGTCAATAGACGCAAAGGAGTTGGGTTTAGACCTGCTCACCTCTCTGTTCTGAGAAGGACCATGGCTCTTCACAGTCAAGGAAGACACCAGTTCCAAAGGGAGATTGAGGGCAAGGCTTGGGCCTCCTTCAGTACCCTCCCATCTCTTGCTCCAGAGGGTCAGTCAGACTTCACAACTCCACTGCTGTCACCCAGGCAATGTGCAGAGCTGGATGCACAGTGTTGGGGGCAGAGGGCTGGGAAGAGAGGGTGGGCCTGGAACCACAGGGAGCAGGGAGCCCTGCCTTTCTTGGTCATGTCTCTATGTGTTTGTGCACCTAAGTGACTGTGTTCATGTGTGCTTGGGTGTGTGGCCCCTCTGTATGCTCCTGGGAGTCTGTGGGTCAGTGGGCCTGCCTGTGAACTGGCCATCCCTGTGCAGGCGAAAGGTCCTGCCTGAGGGGTCAGGGCAAGGAAGAAACTGGGGGAGGGGGGTAGCATGGGCAAGGGCATGGCCGGCCTGGTGGGGTGTGTGGAAGATGCATGGGTGTATTCAATCATTTGGAAAATATGGCTGCTGAAGAGAAGGGAATCCTGTTCCGGTTCCCCAGTGTGGAGAAAAAGGAACATAGCCATATATGCACTTCTTTGCCTTCTCCTGACTCAGTGGGTTTCTGGGGGCAAGCCTTTGGCATTACTGGGGACATTACCACTCCAAGAACAGGACAGACTCTGAGAGGAAGAGACACATAATAAAAGTCTCTCTCTGTATCCTGGACTTTGGTAGAGCCTGAACTCAGTTACTTTCTGAATTCAGAAAGAAATGCACATTTATACTGCCTTGAATAGGCCAGGCACTAGGCCAGGAACTGGGTATGCAGATATGGTCCCTGCACACACAGGAGTGAAGTGATGGGGGATCTCTCCTGGACTCCCCATGAGCCTAGCTGACAGCTGACCCTGAAGTCCCACCCACAGAGTCCCATCTTCCAAGGTGGAGATGGATAGGTGCCCAGCAGCAGGCTGGGAGTGTGCCTGGGGTAGGAGTGCTAAGAAGGCTGGCTGGGATGTGTCTTTGCATTTTAAGGGTAACCAGAATAACATCCTAGGTTCACAGGGGAGGCCATGAAGTCCCAAGGTTGGCTCTACTGGCCTCCCCCAGGGTACTGCACCCTCAACCATTTTACCACCTGCTACTCGCCTACTAGGCCTGACCACATGCTGGGCAGTGCTTAGAGCCCCACTCAGCCCTCATTCTTTAGGCTTCACAACAACCTGCAAAGCACCAGTGACTATATATGATCATCATTTGATGTTATAAACCATGAAACAGAGGCTATGAGAGGCAGGGCCAGGGTGGAAATCCAGGTCTGCTGCGTTCCAAAGGCTGTAGCCAGGTGACTTCCCTGTGGCCTGCATTCTGCCTTGTAATGGGTTTCTCAGCTTCTGCTGACAGGGTCATAGGGTGAGGGAGCTGGGACAACAAAGGAAAGGCTGGCTTTGGGAGACCCAAACACAGAGCAAGTCCAGTCCTGGAGGCTTCTCTTCCCTCCCATCAGCCTGAAGTGCTTTGGGGAGGAGACATAGCTGTCAGGAACTGTTAAGGGATTAGCGAGACAAGCTAGGCCTGAGCAGTTGTCAGAAGGAAGTCCCCAGGACTCCAGTTGTCCTGGAGTTGGCCAGGGAATGGAGGGTGGGTAGTCACCAGAGCAGGGTAGCTTCTTCCTTTGCTGGACAGCCCAGCTGGGACAGAAGGGGGCCCTGTAGATGCTGGGATCACCTCCAAGCAGGTGGGAGGTTGGAGGGAGAGGTTCAAAGAATCAGAGGAAGGCCAGCTGTGGGCAGAGGTCACATGCTGCAGTGGAATGAACATTGGCATTGCAGTCTCAGGGACTTGAGCTCCAAGCACCATATTGCTGCCTACCAGCAGGAGACATTGAGCCGTCACTTAAGCTTCATAACCTCAGATTCCTCAACTGTACAATAGGAAGAGAGTGAAGAATAAATAAGAACATGAGGGGCTGGAGTGGTGGCTCAGCAGTTTCAGTGCTTGCCTGGCAAGCACGAGGACCCGGGTTCAAACCCCAGCACCACGTACACAACTAAGTGTTGGAGCAACGAAGGCCATGTGAAAAACTAAATAAAGTTATTTCTCTCTTTCTCTGTCTCTCTCACTGTCCCTCTCTCTTAAAAAAAAAATAAGAACTTGATATTAATAAGGCCAGGCAAGATGAGATGTGCTGCATTATCTCATTCATTTCTCCAACAGCCTACCACTGAGCATGTTACTCTTTGTTTTTTTTTTAAGAGAGAGAGAGAGAAGGAGTGAGAAAGAGAGAATCAATTTTATTTAGTTGTTCCATCTGGCCTTTGTTTCTCCAACACCTAGCTGTGTGTGTGATGTTGGGGTTTGAACCCAGGTCCTCATGCATGCCAGGCAGATCCTCCAACCATTGAGCCACAGCTCCAGCCCCCAGCTTACTTCATTCTATACTTCAGAGCTATGAGGCTCAGGAAGGTTGAATAACTTGTCCAGGGTCACAGGCAGAAGCATCTCACCATGGTGCTGTTCCTAGGCTGTAGTTAGGGTTTCTTCCCCTGCCTAGAATACCCAGTACTGGCTTCATGTGCTGTGATTTTAGCACTGGGTGGGAAGAAACAAACTCTAACTCCATCCCAGCAGCCCTGAAGCAGCTCAGTCAAACTTCATTCCTGGGGTCGTTCCTCAACATGGGCCCTCTCAGCAGCACTTTACAGTTTGCAGAACCCTTCCCCTCATGTTATCTAATGGATCCTCCCAATATCTCTTTTTTTCCCATTGAGCAGGGAAAGATGATGCAAGAGAAACTTAAGTGCTTTATTTAGTGTCACACAGGTGGGAAATAGCAAAATTAGCCTGGAGTCCATTCCAGCCCACCACAGTTGCTATCAGAGCCCCTGGGAGAAATCTTGCTCTATCTAACCCTATTGGTCATCTTTTACCTCTCTCCCCCTGCCATGTGTTTCTACTCAAAGAGCAAATTAAAAAAAAAAATTTTTTTTAAATATAGTAATACATGATTAAAAGGTCAAAATGCCAACTTGGGAAGCTAGGCAGAAGGATCACAAGTTCAAAGCCAGACTCGGCAATTTAGCAAGGTCCTAAACAAGTTAGGGAGATCCTGTCTCAAAATAAAATAAAATAAAGAGGCTGCGGATGTGGCTCAGTGGTTGAGCACCCCTGAGTCCAATCCCCAGTATCATAAAAAAAAAAAGTCAAAATATTCTGGCACAGTACTTGCCTGGCATGCATGAGGACCCAGGTTCGAATCCCAGCACCACATACACAACTAAGTGTTGGAAAAACAAAAACCAGATGAAAAGAAAAGTTTACAGGAGAAATCTGCTAATAGTACCTCAGCCAGGTAATCAACACCAAGGACAGGTCATGTTCACAGGAAGTGCTCCTGACATGAGGTGGTGAAAACTTGACCTCTGTCTATGGCCTTCCTCCTGAAAACCCATAGCCCCAGTTCAGTCATAAAAAAAAAAA
>PVKS010004626.1:58568-91611 GCA_004027875.1 Aplodontia rufa
GAGGAGGAGGAGGAGGAGGAGGAGGAGGAAAAGAAAAGCATCAGACAAGTCCCACTTGAGGAAAAGTCACAGAATACCTAACCAGTACAACTCAAAGCTGCCAAGATTATCATCAACAAAGCAACTCTGAGAAACATTCACAACCAGGAGGTGCCAAAGGGGGCTGGAGCAGTGGCTCAGTGATTAAAGTGCTTGCATAGTGTGTGCGAGGATCCGGGTTTGAACCCCAGCACCACATATACAATTAAGTGTCAGAGAAACAAAAATCAGATAAATAAAATTGATTTTCTCTCTCTCCCTATCTTAAAAAAAAAAAAAGAGGTGCCAAAGGAGAAGTGATGAGTAAATGTCACATCGCATCCCGGACAGGATCTTGGAATAGAACAGGGACATCAGGTAAAAGCTAAGGCTGTGTGAATAAAATATGGACTGTAGTTAATGATAATGTATTCATATTGGCTCACTCATTTGCAACAAATGTATTATATTCACATTAACAACAGAGAAAACCAAGGGGATTCTGTACCATCTTCACAACTTTTCTGTGAATCTAAAACTGTTTTTAAAACATACAGTTTTTTTCAAATCAAAAAGTTCAAAAAGGTATTCAGTGAAAAATTTCCCTTCCACCCCTGGTCAGCTGTTCAGTTCTTTCCCAGAGAAAGTGGTGTTTCTTCCCATGGTTCCAGGGAGGAAGTATGGGGTAGATTTGTGGAGGCCACAACTGGGTGGCTGGTCTCAGTCTTGATTTCTGCTGGCTGCTAGCTTAGACTTGGGCAGTTCCCTAACTTCTCTCTACCTTGTATCCTCAAAACTGGAATCCTTAGGATTGTTGAGAAGGGTAAAATGTATTGTTTTTTAAAGAGAGGGACAATGAAAGAGAGAGAGGGAGAGAGAAAGAGAGAATCAATTTTATTTAGCCTTTCATGTGGCTTTCGTTGTTCTTACTCTCCATTGCATACCTGGTGCTGGGGTTTGAACTGGTGTCCTCTCACATACCAGGCAAGCACCACATCTGCTGAGCCACCGTTCTAGCCCCTAAATGTATTGATGTATATAATAAGCACCTTATAAATTGCTAGAATTATTATGAATATACAAGCAAATACACTTTTGCAACAAATGTGTTGAGAAAGAAATATTCAAAATTTGTAAATAAAGTTCCCCCCAAAGTTACTAAGTACCCTAGCAAAGATATTTCATTTCAGAGCATTGACTAACAAGGTAACTTTATTTGAAGTACTTTTCTGTAGTGGAAATTGAACCAGGGTCACTCTACTACTGATCTACACCCCCAGCCCTTTTTATTTTATTTTATTATTATTTTTTTTGTTTCGGTAAGTGATGAGGAGGAAGAGGAGAAACTTGTGATCCTCCCGCCTTAGCCTCTCATGCAGTTGGGATTAGAGGTGTGTGCCACTGTACCTGGCCTAATTTTGCAATCTATTCCACTATGTTTTCTTCCACTGATTGTCAGTAATAGTTTTCATTTCTTCTTTTAGTCCATTTTGTTGGTTTGTTTATTAAGTTGTGAACTACATCTTAGTACTCATTGTATAAATATATAAATATGTATAAATGTATATACATATGGGGCTGGAGTGATAGCTCTGCGGTTTCGGCGCTTGCCTGGCATGCGCAAGTACGCGAGTTCAAACCCCAGCACCACGTACACAACGAAGTCTCAGAGTAACAAAAACCACATGAAAAACTGAATAAAATTGATTCTCTTTTCTCTCTCTCTGTCACTGTCCCATATATATATATATATATATATATATATATATATATATATATATATATATATATAATTGGTATTGGGGACTGAAGCCAGAGGCACTTTCCCACTGAGTCACATCTCCAGTCTTTTTACTTTGAGACATGGTCTGTCTCACCGAGCTTCTTAGGGCCTCATTAAGTTGCTGAGGCTGGTCTTGGACTTGCAGTTCTCCGGCCTCAGCCTCCCTAGCCACCGGGATTATGAGGCGTGCCCACTGCTTCTGCCCTCACTCTGTGTTTCCATTAGTCTTATTCATATTGGTGAAAATTTTACTTTGACAAATAGCATGACATAATGCTTTTCCACCCCTCAATTATTGTCACTTAACACATCTTTTTTTTTTTTTTGAAGAGAGAGGGATAGTGAGACCGAGAAAGAGAAATAATCAATTTTATTTAGTTTTTCATGAGACTTTCATTGCTCTGACACTTCGTTGTGTACGTGGTGCTGGGGTTCGAACATCCTTGCTCATGCCAGGCAAGCACCGTAACCACTGAGCCATCACACCAGCCCCACTTAATACATCTTGAAGATAATTTCATATTGTTACCAGATGGCACCACTCCAGCCCAGAGAAGGAGAGGCTAGGCTGTAATGCTCAGTGCTCCAGAAATACTTGGAATCACATTGGTAGGAAAATGGATTTTACTCAAAGCAGTTTTGAATCTATCTTTGAAATCCCTGAAGGTGAGCAGAGTTTTTAAAGGAGCAGAAACAAGGCAGAAGAGGCAGCAGCAGGGCAGAGAGACAGAAGACAGGAAATGGACAGATATAGATTTAGTTAGCCTGTGCTACACAGGCCCAGGGAGGGACAGTCTTGTCTCCCAGCTTCTTGGCATCTGTCAGGCCATGGGTGGGGTGGGGAGGCAGCCCTTCAGTCTCCATCTTAGCAGGAGGAAGTTGTTCCCAATTCAGGTTCAGGGGCAGATTCAGTTTGTTTCAATAACAACATAACAAGTTTCCTTAGTCTTGCTGCACAATGCATTGTGTAGAATACAGTGTGTGGGTAGACAGTAATCACCCCCAAGCTTTAGCCAGTCCCCTATTGATGGACACTTAGGTTGGTTCTATACTCTTCTAATGTTGCAAACAGTGCAACCTTGTACGTAGGTTGGAAACCAATTCACTGTGGCAAGGATGGATGGGAAGGCAGAAGCCGCTCTAGGCAAGAATGGAGAATAGCAAAGGGCCCAATTACCTGTTCCTAGCCTGGCCTAACCCATCTTCTCCCATCCTGTGCCTAACTCGCCTCCTCCTCCTGTCTCTTCCTCTCCAACCTGAGCTCCTGGTATCTCCAGAGAGGAAGGACCAGGTTATGATGCCCTGCAGACATGGGCATCAATTTGTATTGTCTGGGGCATGAGGGTGCCTTGGAGAAGAGGATCTTGGGAACTTGGGACCTGGCACGGGTACTACCCCTGGGCTGCAGCCACTGAGAGAACATGCCCTGAGGGCTCTGGTAGGGGAAAAACCCCTGGGAACTAGGTACTACCTGGGGGGGGCTGGGGTTCTGGAGGAGGAGGTGGGGCAGTGCCTAGCAGTTCTGGCACAGACTTGCTTCGAGTGCCGAGTGCAGGAGGGTGGTCAGGGCACAGCGTGTGGCAGGCAGTGGTGAGGAAGGGACTGGCCAGGCCAGTGGTGATGGTCACAAGGTGATCCAGAACATCCCCCTCCTGAGGAGGCTGGGGAAAAGAGAAGCTCAAGATGGCCTGCAACCTTTCTAGGAGGGATGGGGCAGCCTGAGCCTGGGCCTGGGCCTGGGCCACGAGCCCAGGCAAGGCTGGCCACTCAAGTTGGTAATGCTGGCTAAGTTGCTCCGCTCGGGGCCGCCGCAACAGCTGCCGGATCCTCTGCACCGTGTCGAAGCTGTCAGTCAGCAAGGCCCACTCCAGGGCCGTCTTGCCCCGAATAGGATCCACGGAGGTCAGGTCCGCACCTGGGAAAGCCCACAGGGTGATAAGGAGTGGGAGAGGGAATGGTGACTTGCAGAAAAGCAGAGAGTTTAGCAGCAGGACTGATTTTGGGTTAGATTCAAGACCGTAGAGTTCCAGCCTGGGAATGCAACTTTCTGTTTAAAAGAGATGAAGAGCCAAGCGTGGTGGGAGGGAGAGGACAAGGAGGCTGAGGCAGGAGGATCGCAAGTTCAAAGCTAGCCTCAGCAACTTAGCGAGGCCCTAGGCAGCTTAGTGAGACTCTGTCTCAAAGAAAAATTATAAAAAGGGCTGGGGATGTGGGTCAGTGGTTAAGCGTCTGGATTGAGACTGAAGTGCAGACTTCTGAGCTGAGAATGAATTCTGAGACTATTGTGGTCTCCACCCCAGAGCAGAATAAGTCTCCTGGATCCAAGAGGCTGAGCTGAGGAGTGGCAGGCAGGTTGCTCAGCTCAGGTGGAGGACTGCACCCTCTGGGGCAGGTATGTGGGGGAGGTCCTGCTGGCCCCCTCTCCTGGTGTCTCTTCATCACCACACCCCTCTAATCCTGGGGGTGGCACAGAAGCAGTCACTCTGAGACTGGAGGGGTATGGAGCTCCCTCCTTTCTTATCCCAAACCAAGGGTGAGGGAAAGGAAAAGCTAGAGTCTGGGATCCCCCAGAGTCACCAGCAGAGGGCAACTTCACCTTGGGAGAGTAGACAGTGAGGGACTCACCTGGCCCCGACAATTCAACCACATAACATGTGTCTCCTGTGGACCAGGCTTATCATAGTTGAAGGTCAGTTTAGAGAAAGCAAAAACCTCTGGTGAGGCCCCGAAAGGGATGCTACCTGCCCAGGGTCACTCCACCAGCAGCAGGGCCAGGACCAGAACCCAAGAGTCTGGTTCCAGATACCAACAGTTTTTGGTTTTGGGTTTTACAGCTGGCCTAGATTACCCTCCCAAGCTTTCCTTCCTGGGACCTCCATCAACAGCTGTCATTAGCTTGACTTTATTGACTGTAAGAAGCCCAAAGTATGCTCTCCTCCTCCAGGAAGTTGACCTGGATTGACCCTCCAACCCCACCTCTCTCTTCAACTAGATAGTGGAGGACTTAGCCTCTGGTGGGGAGGATTGCGAGAGGGCCCTGAGGTCACACATCCAGTCCAGGCCCCATGCACCTGCTATCAGGAGGGTGGCCACACACTCCGATTGGTTTCGCACAGCAGCCTTCATCAGTGCTGTGAGCCCCCGCTGGTCCCTGCGCTCTAGGTCCAGTCCCGCATAGTAGTTGATCAGGAGACTCAGCAGAGAAGTGTGGCCTGCAGGGCACAGAAGATGGAGTTGGCTTCCCAGGCAAGGGAGTGATAGCTTTCCAAACCCACCCTCCACCAGACACGACAAAGCCTGGCATGGACCTTGTGCACCAAGCGTGGGGCTATGGCCCTGAGAGCAGGTGAAGAGTGGGGGTCAGGAACCTTACCTGCTTGGGCAGCCAGCATGAGGGCCGTGTCTCCTTCTTTGTCCTGATGGTTCACATCGAGGAAAGGACAGCGGCTGAGCAGGGCAACGACACCCACAAAGCCATGGTAGCACGCGACCATGAGGCCTGTCTGGAGGCAGGGTAGCTCAGCCCCTGCTTTCCTTCAGGATCTCCCTTGGCCCCCCTCTAAACCCACATCTGTCTCAGAGTCTGACACAAAGGGTGAAGACCACCCTTACCACCCGCTTCCTCCAGGCAGTGGGGATTGACCCTGTAGACCCGGATGATGTGGCGGGACACCAAGCAAGCTGCACCTGGTAGCCCTTGGAAGACCTGGGGTACCTCACCCTTCCATTGCTGTCCACGTGGGTGGCCTCCTCTGGGGATACCCCAACTTCCAGTACGGCTTGGAGCTGGGCAGGGTCATTGCGGACACAGGCCCAGTACAGGGCCCCCAGATTGCAGCCTGGGGCAGGAGTCCCCTTCCTGGGGCAGGACGGTGCCTCAGACATGTTCGCCCTTCTACGCCCCACAACCTCCGCAATGACAGCTCCTCTTCCAGTCTGGGACGGAAGATAAGTCCCTCCTCATGCAATTGGCAGCAGCTATGACAGAATGCAGAAGAGCAATGTCTCCCTGACTCCTAGTTGCTACCCTTTTCCCAAGCACCAGATGGAAGATAAGCAATGGGCTGGCAGGGGAACCAGAAGAGGACAGGGTGCGGGACGCCAGTGAGGTTCAGGACAGAGGTCTGTCTTTCCTTCTCTTACCTGGGGTCCTGGGGGTCCCCAGGAGGTGGTCATTGCTGGGTGGTCATTGAGGTCCAGGAGCACTTAGCAGATGCGTAGGAGCACACTTTCCAGGGCTCCTGAGTGGCTCAAGAGACTATCCCTTCCCAGGAAGCAACAGAAATAACAGATGGCTAGCTGGCCTTTCTCAGAAAGAGCTGCTGCATGCTCCTCCGGGCTGAGCCGGTCAAGAGGGTTAGGAGGGTTAGGAAGGGATTGGGGCCAGGAGGGACAGGTGCTCTGTCTTAGCCATCCAAGACCAGCCCCAAGATCCGGCCACTAGGAAGCTCCCCAGCAGCTCCCCGCGAGGACTGGCTACCGCCCAAAGGACTCCAGGCTTCTGGGCCAGCTGCACGCGTCCTAAATGAGACTCCGAAGATGGAAGTGTCATGGGGTCCAGGCCTGAAGTATCCTCTCTTTTGGTGAAGCAGAACTTGGGGAAAGGGCAGTTTGAGGAGAGCGAGTGAGTGCAGGTATCTCATTAAGTAGGGTTGGGGCTCTCAGGACCACTTGGGGTGTGGGTCTTCAAGCATCAGCTGGAATTTTTTTTTAATTGGGCTTTTTTTTTAAAAAAAGAGAGAAGGACAGTGAGAGAGAGAGAGAGAGAGAATCCATTTTTATTGAGTTTTTCACATGGCTTTCGTTGCTCCGACACTTAGTTGTGTTCGTGGGTGCTGGGGTTTGAACCTGTGTACTTGCACGTGTCAGGCAAGCGCTGTAACCACCAAGCCACCGCTCCAGACCCTGGAATTTTTTTTTTTTTTAAGGTTCTGGGGAAGCCAAGGAATAAAGAATGTCAACTTAAGCCTATAAAGATTATACAGGGTGCTGGAGTGGTGGCTCAGTGATTGGAGCACTTGTCTGACATGTGTTATAGGACCCACGTTCAAACTCCAGCACCACAGACACAACTAAGTGTTGGAGAAAAAGAACTAGATGAAAAAATATCTAAAATTGATTTGCTCTCTCTTTCTAAAAGAAAAAAAAATTATAGCCAGGTGCAGTGAGGACCTCCCGTAATGCAACACTCAGGAGGCTGAGGCAAAAGGATCACCAAGTTCAAGACCAGCCTCAGCAACTTAGTGAGGACCTGTCTCAAAAATAAAAAAGTTTTAAAGGGCTGGGGATGTAGCTCAGTGTTAGTGCAACCCTGAGTTCAGTCCCTAGTACTGACCCCCACAAACGAAGAGTATAGAAATTTATGATGTAAAAAAGTTAATGGATCAGTTTGATGTGGTAAATTAAATTATCTATTAGTGTAATAGTAGGTTGTTATTAAATTACTTAAACTAATGTTAAATTTGGAGCTGGAGCGATGGCTCAGCAGTTACGGAGCTTGCCAGGCATACGGGAAGGAGTACCTGAGTTCAAACCCCAGCACCACGTAGACAATGAAGTGTCAGAGCAATAAAAGCCACATGAAAAACTAAAGTAAAATTGGTTCTGTCTTTCTCTCTCTCTCTCTCTCTCTCACTTCCCTTTCTCTTTAAAAAAAAAACATATAAACTAGTGTTGAATGTAACGAATTGGACCTCTGATGTAGGAAACTGAGCCAAACAATCCCTCTCCTTTGTATCACTTTCACTTCTGAAGACGACTAGTCTCTTGTTTTATTTTACTTTATTTTGTTTCCCTTTCAACCTTGGTCACCATGTCAATTTCTCCTCTTCTCCTTACCAATTTGCACTCATATATCCTTCAAAATTTACATTTCAGCAGGATGTATGGCAAAAGCCTGTAATCCCAGTGACTTGGGAGGCTGAAGAAGGAGGATCACAAGTTTGAGGCCGGCCTTGACAATTCAGCAAGACCCTGTCTCAAAACAAAAAATAAAGCTGGGTGATGTGGCACGTGCCTGTACCTAAGCAATTCAGCAAGATCCTTCTCAAAATATAAATAGGGCTGGGGATGTACGGTGCTCCTGGGTTCACTCTCCAGTACCAAAGAGGATACGAAAATGTACATGTCATTTAAAAAGGTAGCTTTATTTGTGTATCTGTTTTTAACTAACATGAATTGTGCTACAGAGTTCTTTTTGTTTGTTTGTTTCATTCAGTACTTTGTTTTAAGATCTGTTCTTACACATGCCTGTAATCCCGGCTATTTAGGAGGTGCAGGCAGGAAGATCACAAGTTCAAGGCCAGCCTCAGCAACTTAATGAGGCCTTAAGCAACTTAGCAAGACCCTGTCTCAAAATAAAAATTGAAAAAGGGCTATGGATATGGCTCAGTGGTTAAGCATCTCTGGGTTCAATTAAAAAAAATTAAAAGGGGCTGGGGATGGGGCTGAAGTGGTGGCTCAGTGATTGCACTGCTTGCCTGACACACCGGGACCCAGGTTCAAAACCCAGAACCACATAGACAACTAAGTGTCAGAGAAACAAAGGGCAGATGAAAAAAATAAATAAAATTTATTCTCTTTCTCTTTCACTCTCTCCCTTTCTCTTTTGAAAAGGGGTGGGAGCTGGGGCTGTGGATGAGTGGTAGAGTAGGTGCCCAGCATGCACAAGATCCTAGGTTCAATCTCGGTTGTGCAAAACACAAACAAACAAAAACTGTCCATGTTGCTTCCTGTGTAGTGTTATGGGAGTGCATTTGGTTGTGTCCTTGGTGGCTTGCTGTCTGTGGTGGACTGGTGGCTTAACATCAGTCCAGAGCTGCTCTTAGGGTTTCTTCGAAACTGCAGGAGCTAGAAAGCTAAAACAGCGCTTCCCAGCGCCCCTCAAACAAGGAATCTGTGGTTTGGGTTCTGCTCTTGTACAAGGCATAAATTTGGAACAGAGCTACATAATGGGACATCCGTTCTGCTGTCACAAACCCTGACAGCAGCGGGCGGGCTCTGGTGAGCTGCTTCCTGATTCATCAGCTTCCCGTAGTAGTGACTGCTGCGTTCTCCGCTCAGTTCCCGAAAGATTCTCGAAGCCAGAATTTGCTCCAGACATAGCGCTTGCTCTCCCAGTGCTTGCTGCTTAAACTTAGCCAGATTGACTGATAGATTTTTAATGAGAGCGGGAAAGGAGTGGGGGCAGAGACAGGGAATCATTTTTATTCATTTTTTCACCTGGCCTTTGTTTCCCTGACGCTAAGTTGTGTATGGGATGCTGGGGTTTGAACCGGGGTCCTTGTGCTTGCCAGGCAAGTGTTGTAACCACTGAGCAACGCTCCAACCCCCAGATTTCTTTCATCTGCAAGTGAACTTTGACATGTGTGGCTTAAGAAATAGGGTTTTCGGGGCTGGAGCGGTGGCTCGGCGGTTAGGGCGCTTGCCCGGCAAGCGCGAGGACACGGGTTCAAGCCCCAGCACCACGCACACAACTGAGTGTTGGAGCAACTAAGGCCATGTGAAAAACTCAAAAAGTTGTTTCTTTCTTTCTCTGTCTCTCTCACTGTCCCTCTCTCTTTAAAGAAAAGAAGAGAAAAGAAAAAAAGAAATAGGGTTTGGGGGCTGGACTGTTACAGTGCTTGCCTGGCATGTGACAGGACACAGCTTGAACCCCGGTGCCACATAACACAACTAAGTATCAAGGAAACAAAGGGCAGAGGAAAAAAAATAAATAAAATTGTTTCTCTTTTTCTCTCTCTCACTCTTAAAGAAGGAGAGGACCGGAATGGTGGCTTGGCAGTTACGGCGCTTGCCTGGCATGCACAAAAGTACGTGAGTTCAAACCCCAGCACTGCATATGCAAGAAAGTGTCTGAGGAATGAAAGTCACATGAAAAAACTAAATAAAAATTGCTTCTCTCTTTCTCTCTCTCTCACTTCCCTTCTTTCTATAACGAGAGAGAGAGAAGAGGAGAAGGAAGGAAAGAAGATTTTTAGCTGGGTGGCTGGGAATGGTGGCTCATGCCTGTAATGCCAGCTACTTGATCCTCGCTCATCAGGAGGTTGTATCTCAGTATTCAATTCCCAGTACCGGGGGGAAAAAACCCAAAACAAATTAATGAAGGTTTGGCTGAGCATGGTAGTACACACCTGTAATCCCAGCTACTTCCTACTCGGGAGATTGAGGCAGGAGGATCACAAGTTAGAGGCCAACCTCAGCAAATTAGCAAGATCCTGTCTCAAAATAAAAAATAAGGGGCAGGGATATAGGTCAGTGGTAGAGCACATGCTTAGCATGCTTAAGGCTGTGGGTTTCATTCCTAGTACCAAAAATGTGTAGTAATAATAATAATAAAAATAATAATAAGGCTAGGGATGTAGCTCAGTGGTAATGTGCTTGTCTTGCAAGGCCCTGGGTTCAATAACCCTATACCACACACACACACAGCGAGAGAGAGAGAGAGAATATAGGGTTGTTTTTTTTCACACAGGATGAAAAGCTCAGGGATAATAAGCTGTTGGTGTTGGTTAAGCAACTTGATGATGTCAGGGCTTGATCTTTTCCTTTTGGTCACAAGGTAACTTCTATATCTCAAATATGGGGTGGAAAGTGGTTTCCAAGAAAATAAAAGAGAGATCAGTGGAGTAGAGGAGGGGAATTGAGAGGGAGGAAGGAAGGATGGGAAAAGGCAGGAATAGTGGAATGAATCTGAGCAAACTTTCCTAAGTACATATATGAATAGGCCACACTGAATTTCACCTTTTTGTATATCCATAAAGCACTAATTTAAAGAACCATAAATAAATAGAAGAATGATCAGTATGGAAGAGCAAAGGGAACAGGGAGAGGAAGGAGGAAGGGAATGGGGAAGTAATGGGAATGGAATTAGAGCAAATAATATTCCATGCTGGTATAATTATGTCAAAATGAATCCTAATGTTAAGTATAACTACAATGAACTAATAAAAATCATTAAATAGAAAAAAAACTAAATAATCCCCGTAAGAAGAAGCTGAGGGGGCAAAAGAAGCTGCCGTTCGTCAAGCTACCACAGTAGAATGTGGTGAATGCACATTATGGAATTCTATGCAGAAGTTAGAAGAGGTCCACTAGCGGCTGGAGCGGCGGCTCAGCGGTTCCGGCGATTGCCTGCATGAGTGAGTACACGGGTTCAAACCCCAGCACCACGTCCACAACGAAGTGTCAGAGCAATGACAGCCACGTGAAAAGCTAAATAAAATTGATCCTCTCTCTTTCTCTCACTGTCCCTCTCTCTCTTAAAAGAAGATATCCACTAGATTATGTCTCCGTGACAAATTACCTGAGAAAATCAACTTGGAGGGGAAAAAAGATGTATTTGGCTCATGGTTTCAGAGGTTTCAATCCACTGTGCGGGGGCTCCGGGCCTGAGGAGAGGCCGTACACTCTCCATGGTGCAGCAAAACTGCCTACCGCACAGCTGCTGGGAAGCAGGGAGAGAGAGCCGAGGCCCAAGCGTCCACTACCTTCAGCTCGCTCTCACCTCCTACAGTTTCCACCAACTCCCAAGAGTGCCACCATCTGGGGACCAAGCCCCATTATAGCTCTTGCCCCCCGTCAGCCCAAGCAAACGCTGATCCTGAAGCTCGTGTCCGTTATCCCTTTGCTCTCCTTTATGTATTTTACTGTTACATCTGCATGTATTCCTTCGAAGTATGTATGTTATGCATATACAACGCATATAATTTTAGTTTTTTAATTTAAAAGGATATAATGCTTATCCTATACCAGTCTTTTGGTATCTACTTCTATCACTTAATATCACATTTCTAAGATCCGTTCACCATGTTGGTGCTAAATGGTCTCTACGTTTTGATTGTGTTGATATTGATATTCCACAGGGGTCATGCACTGTGTTTTTTGTTTTGTTTTGTTTTTGAGAGAAGGACATTGAGAGAGAGAGAAAGAATCAATTTTTATGGACTTTTTCACATGTCTTTCCTTGCTCTGACATTTAGTTGTGTATGTGGGTGCTGGGGTTTGAACCCGTGTACTTGTGCATGCTGGGCAAGGGGCACAACTGCAGAGCCACTGCTCCAGCATGGCTCCAGCCCCCATGCACTCTGCTATTTTTTTTTTAAGAGAGAAGGACAGTGAGAGAGAGACAGAGAGACAGAGAGAGACAGAATCAATTTTTATTTTTTCACATGGCTTTTGTTGCTCTGACACTTACTTGTGTATGTAGGTGCTGGGGTTTGAACCCGTGTACTTGCACATGCCGGATAAGCGCCGTAATTGCGGAGCCACCACTCCAACCTCTGCACTCTGTTATTAATGGATACCTGGGACGTGTCCAAGTTTCTATTATTATAAATTGTGCCACTATGAATATTCTTGAATGATTGTATATGCAAAAATATTCCTTGAATGTATTGATACAGTTTTAAAAGATATATGGATAGCTAATTCATTTCATCCATTCTTCTTTTAAAATACATTGTTTTATTTTATTGCTTTGTTTTTTTTTTTAAAGAGAGAGGGATAGTGAGAGAGACAGAGAGAGAAACAACTTTATTTAGTTTTTCACATGGCTTTAGTTGCTCCAACAGTTAGTTGTGTACGTGGTGCTGGGGTTTGAACCCGGGTCCTCGTGCTTGTCAGGCAAGCGCCGAAACCGCTGAGCCACCGCTCCAGCCCTATTGCTTTGTTTTTTGTACCAGGGATTGAACCCAGTGGTCCTTAAGCACTGAGACACATCCCCAGCCCATTTATTTTTAATTTTGAGACAGGGTCTCACTAAGTTGCTTACAGCCTTGCTAAATTGCAGAGGCTGGCTTTGAACTTGAGATCCTCCTGCCTCAGCCTCCCTGGCTACTGGGGTTACAGGTGTGTGCCACCAGGCCAGGGCTATATATTTCTTTAAAATGCTAAATTTGGGGCTGGAGTGGTGGCTCAGTGGTTTGGAGTACTTGCCTGGCATATGCAAGGACCTAGGTTCAAACCCAAGCACCGCATACACAACTAGGTGTTGGAGAAACAAAGGCCAGATGAAAAAATAAATAAAAAATTTATTCTTTCTCTCTTTCCCTCTCTCTCTCTCAAAAAAATAAAGAAAGAATACAAACAATAACAAATGATGAAGAGGATGTGGAGAAAGGAGAATACTTTCACACTGCTGGTAGGACTGTAAATTAGTACAACCACTATGGAAATCAGTGTGGAGGTTCCTGAAAAGACTAGGCATAGAAGCACCATAGGATCCAGCTATTCCCCGCCTTGGTATTTATCCTGAAGAATTAAAGTCACCATACTGCAGTGATGCACACATACCCTGTTTACAGCAGCACAGTTCACAATAGCCAATGTAGGGACCCAGCCAAGGCGTCCATCAACAGATGAACACATAAAGAAGATGTGAGTATGCACACAATGGAGATTTATTCAGCCACACAGGAAAATGAAAATACAGCATTTGCAGGAAAATGGATGGAACTAGAGACCATCATGTTAAGGGAAATAAGTCAAACTCAGAAGATCAAGGATGACACATGTTCTCTCACATGTAGAAGCTAGAGAAGGAAAAGGAAAAGGCATGAGGGTGGGGATCTCATGAAAATTAAAAGGAGAGCAGCAGAGGAAAGCAGACCAAGGGGTAAGCGGCAGAGAGGGAGAGGTCTAGTGCTGCGGAGCAGCATTGGCCAAGTTATACTATGTGCATGTGTAAAGAACAAAACCATCGTGATGGACAACTCCAATGCACCAATGGAAAATGTGGAGAGAGAACAGTGCTGCCTGGGACCCACTCCAGAGATACTGAGGCACTGGTCTAGGGCATGACATGGGCAACAGGATTTTTTTTTTGACAGAGGGACAGTGAGACAGAAAGAGAGAATCTATTTTTATTTAGCTTTCATGTGGGTTTCATTGCTCTGACACTCCATCGTGTATGTGGTCCTGGGGTTTGAACCCACATCCTGGCACATGCCAGGCAAGCGCCGTAACTGCTGAGCCACCACTCCAGTCCCTGGGCAACAGGATTTTTAAAATCTCCCTGTGTGACTCTAATGTACAAGATTGAGAAACCCTCACCAAAAAAATATGGTTAATTTTTAGAGGCGGAATAAGCCAACAAGGTTACCTGTAACCCTAGCTACTCCGGAGGCTGAGGGAGGAGGATCACGAGTTCCAGGCCAGCCTGGGCAACTTAACAAGACCCTGTCTCTGAATAAAAATCAAAAAGAGGGGGTTTCAGAGATGAAGCTAAGTGATAGAGCACCCCTGGGTTCCATCCCCATCAACGAAAAGAAGAGGAGGAGGAAGAGGAAGAAGATTCCCCTGCCTGCTGCTTCCTCTTCCTCCTCAACCTCTCCTGCACACACAGCTCACCGTTTCTTTCCGCACTCTCTAATCCATTCATTCGATAACTTGTGTGTGTGTGTGTATGTGTGTGTGTGTGTGTGTGTTGCGAATGCAACCCAGGACATGCTAAGCATGTGTTCTACCGCTGAGCTATACCTCCAGCCCATCCAGTAACTACTAATTGAAAACATCTCTGTGTCAGGCATGCATGTTGGTCCTTGTGGGTTTTCCACTGATTACCATTAATCTCATTCTTGGCTCACCTTGGCCATCTCTGTGTCTCCGTATCCTGAACAGTGTTGTCCAGTCGGTAAATGTGAGTTCCCCAACAGTCTCTGCTTGGTCTGGGAAGTCCCTCAGCACCATGCAGAAATAACTGAGAGATAGGGACATTTGAACCTTGCTGAGAGACCTCAAGGACACCTCACCCTAAGTGAATGGGGAGCTTACATTTTGCTTTTCAAATCGTCTTTCCTCCAAGCCTAGAGATGCTGCTTCCTGTCCAGGGAAGAGCACCCCTAGTCTTGCAAGGGTCCTGTTTCTGCAAGGCCACTCTTAGCCAGCAGGTGGCAGCCATGGGTAGGAATTGGGAGAGCTTTCCCACCCCACAGAGCAGAGAGGTTCCAGGGTCAGAGACAGGGGCAAGGGCTGGCAGGGGTTGGCCTAAAGTGCAGAGTAGGGGAGTCATTTCTGTACCTCAGATGCAGCCAGCATGGCTGCGTATCCAGAAGGTGTATGACGTTTCTTTAAACTTCTGCCTCCCTGCATGGATACTCTGTGTCAAGGTGCCTGTTCAGGCTTCCTTCTCAGGAAAGCTCCATAGGGATCCCTCCTAGCCCCTGCCTAGTGCCCCAGGCTGAGTCTGACTCTGCTGATAGATGTATAGTGGTGGTAGGTAGTGGAGGCTGCCAGTTAATGTGTTAATAATGGATAAGATCCTGGTTGATACAGGTAAATATCAGTCAGGGACTTCGGAGTCTAGGTATGGTAGCCTTTTTTAGTTTTAATTTTTTGTTGGGGGGTTGAGGTGTGGTACTAGCGACTGAACCTAGACGTGCTTTACCACTAAGCTACACCCCTAGGTCTGTCTTTTTCCTTCCTTCCTTCCTTCCTTCCTTCCTTCCTTCCTTCCTTCCTTCCTTTCAGAAAGGATCTCATTAATTTGCAGAGGCTGGTCTCAAATTTGCAATTGTCCTTTCCAGCCTCTTCAACATCTGAGATTACAGACAGGTGTGTGCCACTGCACCTGGCTATATGGTAGCCTTCAGATTCAAAAGTAAAGAAATAAGGGCTGGAGCGTGGCTCGGTGGTTATGGTGCTGGCCTGGCATGCGTGAAGACCTTAGTTTGAACCCCAGCACCACGTACACAACAAGTGTCGGAGAGATGAAAAACTAAATAAAATTAATGTTTTCTCTCCCACTGTCCCTCTCAAAAAAAAAAAAAAGTAAAAAACTATTACAGGTAGTCCTCCTTTTCATGTCTTAGCTGCCGGGGTCTGAGGGAATCATCTTTGCTTGCTACTCCATTTCTCCTACACGTCACTCTCTCTGGTGTGTCCTGTTGCTCTTTTTTCTGTCAGCCTGTCTTCATCTTTCCTCCCACTTCTGACCTTTATCATCTCACCGACTGGCTCTTTCCATCTCTACCCCTCTAGTTCTCTCTCAAGCCCTGCTAACATAGGTTGTCTGGAGTGAGGCTTGATTCTCATCTTATCTCCAGCCTTCTCCTCCTCTGGTCTGGTCTTGACTTGTGGAATTCAATCAGAAGGGAATCAGAAGGAAGGGGCTGTTTGGGGACAACACAGTGACAAATCTACAGAGAAGGAATGCAGGAAACATTTGAGTCTGATTTGAGCATGGACCAGTTATCTTGAGGGAACCAAATATCTCATCCTTTCCCTTTCTTCTGGGCTCTTTGCTCCGCAGAAGCCCTAATGTCAGCCTACAGGTTTGGGAGTCAGTATGCCTGGGCCAGACCCAGCACTAAGTCTAGGAACAGGGTGGGACCCAGTGGGGTGGGGCGGAGAATAAAGGAGGTGGCCTCTGACCCCAGCTCCGCCCCTTCTGGGGGTCCTGTGTGACCTGCCATAGGTCATGACCCCTACTCCCTAACCATGATCTACATCACAAAGCCAGCAGCTCGTTACTCAGAGTCAGCCGGGGAAGTCTGGGATTGATTTAGGGCCTGCTCTGCCCGGCTCACAGGAGGACCGGCCCATTGGATGTGGGTGGGGACAACGGTCATGGGTGAAGTTCAGGAAGGAGGGTCCCGACTACCGCTGCATCCACACCTACATCGTACCTGTAGCAGATCCTTCTCCACTCCTAGTGAATTGTGCCAGGGTTCAGTTTCCGGACACAGGAGTTGAAGGCTCTATCAGACTGGCCCATTCTTGGCTCAGGGGTGTATTCATGGCCCAGAGGGCATGCAGAGATTGGTTACTGGCCTTGCCTGGCATGCACAAGGACACAGGTTCAAACCCCAGCACCACACACACAATGAAAACCCCACGAAAAAATGAATAAAGTTGATTCTCTCTCACTGTTCCTCTCTCAAAAAAAAAAAAAAAAAAACTTTAAAACTAATTTTATGAACAACCAATAGGCTGGCACTTAGAGTTTATAATAAGTAACCTCTTACATTTTTACATCTCTATAAGCATTCTTATTTATTTATTTATTTGTACTAGGGCTTAATCACTGAGCCACATCCCCAGTCTCCCCCTCCCTTTTTTTTTTTAAAGAGAGAGAGAAAGAGAGGAGCATTTTATTTTTATTTTTCCATCTGGCCCTCTTTTCTCTGGCATCTAGTTGTGTATGTGCTGCTGGGGTTCAAACTCAGGTCCTTGCAGATGTCAGGCACATTAACTGCTGAGCCAATGTATACATATATACATTTTTTTTTTAAAGATAGGGTCTTGCTAAGTTGTTTAGGCCTTGCTGAGCTGCTGAAGCTGGCTTTGAATTCGTGATCCTCCTGCCTCAGCCTCCTCAGACCCTGCACCCAGCTCCACAAGTTTTAAAGATCATTTTATAAACACAAAAATCCACATTGTCAGGGCTGGAGTAGTGGCCCAGCAGTTCAGCGCTTGCCTGGCATGTGCAAGGAATGCGGGTTCAAACCGCAGCACCACATATACACCAAAGAGTCAGAGCAACAAAAGTCACATGAAAAACTAAATAAAATTGATTTTCTCTTTAAAAAAAATCCACATTGTCTTTCTGAAAGCTAGCGAGAATGGTAAAGAAGTAAAGACTCAGCTGTTGACAGACCTGCTTGAGGTCACCTAACTCCAATAAGTGGCAGGCCCTTCCAATGCTTGTTCAAGGTCCCCTACCCCTACCACTTCTATTCCTTCTCTGCAGTCCTCTATCTTGAGTTCATTGTCGTTTCTCAGTATGGAGGGGACCCCCTCCCGTGGGGAAGTGGAGGGACAAGCAGCTGAGTAATTTTGTGTCTTCTGTTAACACTGCACCATCTGTCAGTCCTAACCTCAGCCTCCACCCTCTACCCAAGAGGCCAGGGTGGGGGAGGAGGGCATTTTCCTGGGGTGTGTGCGCCTCTACGACTCTCCCCCTAGGGACTCAGAACCAACACCAGTGAACTAGAATCACAGGGGACCACATGGGAGCAAGATGGGAGGAAGGACCTTCAGAAGCAGAGGGATAACACGAGGTGAGTCGCTGCTCCCTCACCTCTGGGAGGCACCAGAGCCACGAGCTGGGTGAGCTGGTCGCAGCAGCAGGAGCCCGGCAAGCCACTTCGGGTGAAGGCAAGTCAGTCCATCTCACAGGGGCCCAGGCAGATTTATGGGGCCTCGGGTGTGGCTGGCTGTTACTCAGCCTCTGACTTTTTCATTCCCCAGTCTCCTCACCCACCCCACCCCCTCCCCAAGAAGGCCTTTGTGCAGGACAAAGAAGAATCTATAAATTCCGGGGGACAGGGATGTGGGGGAGGGGAATATAGGTCCTTCAGTGCCCCCTACCCACCAGGGAGGCCCTACCTTGATCACCAGGAATGGCCACCATGGGCCTGTTCCACATCAACTGATCCACGCTGGAGCCAGAAAGGTGGGCCAAGCCAGATGTCCGTCTTTTACAGATGAAGAAACTGAGGCTTAGAGGCCTCATTAATCCTGGTCATTAATCCTGGCAGCATGCCCTAGGCTTTCACCCTGCTCTGTCTCCTCCTCTTGTTTGTGCCCTGGTCATTTCCTCAGTCAGGCATTCACCTTCAGAGTTCCACCTCTGTGCCAGGCCAGGTACTTGCAAAGCAGGCAAATACTGGTGAGACTCAAGCCCCTTGCCCTGGCAGGCCATGCAGCACCAGGCTGTGGTTCCAGAGGCACCAAAGGGTAATTCTAAGCCAATTTTCCTGTTGGCAACCTGTACCCATGCCCTTATTTATTCATTTATTTATTTATTTTTAGAGAGAGGGACAGTGAGAGAGAGAAAGAGAGAGGATCAATTTTATTTAGTTTTTCATGCGGCTTTCATTGCTCCTACACTTCGTTGTGTACGTGGTGCTGGGGTTTGAACCTGCATCCTCATGCATGACAGGCAAGCCCGTAACCACTAAGCCACCACTCCAGCCCAGAGGGGCTAGTCCTCTGGGGCTGCTGAAGCACCTTTCTGAGCATTTTTATTATTATTATTAAGGAATTGAGTTATTGTACAATCTTCCTGAGCATTTTTGAGGTTAATCCTGAATGCAGCCCAGGGGCTAAATATTACTTACAACCCTGTCTCCGGAGAGAGATGTCTCCAGAAAAAGGTCCAAGGAGTTCCCCAAGGAGAAGGAGACCTCAACTCAGGACCAGCGGGGTCCTTGGCATGTGTGATGGAAAAGAATTTTAGCATGAGCCAAACAGAGGCAGTAGACAGAGATTTATTTAGGAAGGTAGATGCATATTCAAGGGAGAATGCAGGCTGTCTCAAGAGTGAGAAGCAGCCCTGACTTGGGCTGGGGTCCAATATTTATAGAAGAGCTGTATCAGGGGCTGGACTGGAGGTGGATCCAGGTTGGAGTTGCACAATTTCACACCAGTTCCCCTGTGCCTGCGTATTTCCCTCAGTTTACAAGTATGCGGGCCAAGGACACAGGCCAAAGGCACTCAAGATTTACAACTATGCTTTTCCCATCTCAATGGCTTGAGAGTGTTTCCCCCAAGATTCAGTATTTCTCTCTTTATCCTAAATCCCTACCTCAGCCCCATGCTTACTGTGCTGACCCTGGTGTTCTGTTCTACCCAGCTCACCCTTGTATTTATTTACCCCACCTATATGTCTTTTATGCAGTAATAATTAATGAATTCAGTGCTTATGATGCACATTCATGTTTGTTGAATGACTACATGCTTTTGTTTTCAGCACTAGGCACTGATCCAGGGGTGCTTTACCACTGAGCTACATGCCCACACCTATTTTTCCATTTTTATTTTGATACAGGGTTATCCAGGCTGTCCTCAAACTTTTTTTTTTTAAGAGAGGTACAGTGAGAGAGAAAGAGAGAATCAATTTTATTTAGTTTTTCACATGGCATTCATTGCTCTAATACTTCATTGTGTACATGATCCTGGGGTTCGAACCCATGTCCTCATGCATGCTAGGCAAGCACATAACCACTGAGCCACCACTCCAATCCCAACCTAAGATTTTATTTTATTTTAGAGAGTGGGAAAGTGAGAGAGGGAGAGAGAGAGAGAGGGAATCAATTTTATTTAGTTTTTCATGTGGCTTTTGTTGCTCTGACATTTCGTTGTGTAGGTGGTGCTGGGGTTCAGACCTGTGTCCTCATGCATGGACCACTAAGATTATTGTACTCATAAACTATAGAGCTGCCTGCTTGTGCAAGGGCATCTGAGTGAATGAACATGGGTTTGCAGGGAGCCTCCCCCAGGGAGAAGCCTTCTAGGAGGTGACCAAACCGACCAGCATCCAGTGTCTGGAGCTCCTTCATTCCTTAAATGTGTGGAGTACATATTCCTGGGATCTTGCTGGCAGAGAGCCAGAAAGAGGTCTCCAGCTTGCAAGGCTGACATTCTGGCAAATGAAGCAGATCACAAACCAGTTGAATAAGAAAATTACAGCATGTGTTGAGTCCTGTAAAGAAATATATAAGGTTAAGTGATTGAGAAAATGGGGTTGCCTCAGTATTGTGGTCAGGTTGATAGGAAGAAACCCGTGAAGGAGCAGGGTAGAGCCATCCAGGCAAAGGGACCAGCAAGGCCAAGGCCAGAGGTTGGGAGAGCCTATCAAGTTCAAGGAACAGAAAGGCAGAGTTAGGAAGAAGGGGCTGTGGGAGGAGGAGAGGTCAGCATGGGCACAGGAACAGTTGGGAAACCTTGGCTGTTTGGGAAGCAGAGCAACAGGGTCCACGGTTTTGTTTTTCCAATTTGTATTTGTAAAGGTCTCTCTGGCTGCTGTGTGAATGATGTTGGAAAGCAAACAGGAGCCTATGCAGCCACGCAAGGAAGTAATCAGGGCTTAGATGGTGTTTGGAGGGGGCCTTATAAGAGCTGCCTTAGAGACGCTGGGACAAGATTCAGGGTGAGGATGGGAGAGGAATTTGCGAAGGCAGAAAGGAATAGGGAGCCAAACTGACCCAGGTCAGGAGTGTTCTGCTGCCCTACTTTTAAGAAAAGAGAACAAAAAATGAAGGAAATAAGGAGAGGAGAGTGGCGGCTCAACAGTAACACAGGTTTATTCGGGAGAAACCTGCGGGGGGGGGGCGGGGAGGCTGGGCCCCCTCTGCGCTTACAGACTGGGGTAGATATAAAGGGAATGACGGGGGACGGAGGGAGGGAGGGTCAAGGTGCAAGTTTTCTGCTTAGACTGGGTTTTGCAGTAGGGTGCTATTAGACTTTTTCCATTAGGGGTGGGGATCCTCTGATAAGAGCCCGAAGCCATAGATTCCAACGAAGGCCTGTAGATTTCCAAATAGTGGGTTTGCTGCCTGGATGAGTGGCTTCTGGTAATTTCCATATCCATCACTACTGACCCTGCCCTGACCCACAGGGGCCAACCCTAACCATTTGCTCTCCTTTCCTGCTGCCTTCAGCAGCCCTAAACCAGGGGCAGTCCAGGCTGGCTCAGACCGGTCCTTTGTGGGTCCTTTGTGAGAAAAGGTGTCCCCTGCTTTCCTCCATAATGAGTCAGCACCGGCCAAGGCACACCGCTTCGATTTCGGACCCCTTCACCCTCTGCGTCTTGAGGCCGCTGAGATGCACTCGCGTACCTCTCGGCTCTCCAGACTCTGGGCCCCTCGACCTGAAAATAAATCTTCGGAGCTTTGAAAAACTACAGGCCCCGCGCTTAATGGGGCACCGGCCTGAAACAACTCTAGGGTAGGGAAGGACGTGACCTTTCCGAAGGGACTCTCCGCCCCTATCCCTGGAGAAGGAAGTGCCCCCACCTGGCACTCAAGCTCTTTCCCTTGGAAGCCGGGATGCCGGTGTGCCGGCTGCCCGCTTAGGGTTGCGGGCTGGGGACACCGCCCCTTGGCCAGCACAAGCCGCAGAAGCCGACCTTCCGGCCTCGGGCTGCAGGCGGGGGAGGGTCGGAGCGTAATTGCTGCCATCTGCTCCCGCTGCCCTCCCCTGCCCCCACGGCGGGCCGGGACGCGGGCCGAGGGCCCTGGCGATCCGACAGCCCCGCAGGCTCGGTGGTAGGGCAGGCTGGGGCTGGAGTAGCGCGGCGACGTTCAGGCTCTGCCCCTCGGGTGTCAGCCTTGGGGAGGATCCGGGGTGACTCGGCAGCTGGCAGCTGGCAGCACTGGCGCGCCGGGCTGGGCGGTTAGCACTTGCCTTGGGAGGTGGACGCACCGATCTGGGAATCCTACGGATGTGTGGGAGGGGAAGGGCGGGGAGCGGCAGAAGCCAAGGCCGGAGCCCCGAGCGCGTGGAAGGAGGCAGAACTTGGCCCTGGAGGCTGAGCCCCCCGGCTTGCCTGGCGGCCGAGACCTTCAGCAACGCCGAGTCCGTGCGCTCTGCAGAAGGGGCACCCAGCGCCTACTTCTTGGTTTTGATTTCGGAGAGTCCGAGAAGCCATAAACTGCTGTGGGCATTTTGCGAGCCCTGCTGGTCTCAGGGGTATCGCCATAACCCTGCCCGGAGCCTTGGGAAGGCCCCGGAGCTGGGGGAATTGGCTACAGGGCTGTTTCCGGGATAGAGCTGGGAACCCCGAGGAAGCAGAGACTCGCTGGGGAAGGGCGTGCGCTGCAGTAGTGTCGAGGCCGTCTCCTGGGGTCTCTGCTCATCAGTTTTAGGGGTGAAGGGGGGATCTTACTTCACCTGGGGGCATGTCAGTGAATGGGAATAGCTTTTAGTGCCGTCAGGGCTTTAAATAATCTACCTCATTTTTCTCCTAAGAAAAATGCCCAGCACTCTGAATTTGATTGATGCTTTGGGTTCCCCCACCCGCTTTTTTTCTTTGAATTGCTGGTAATAAAACCTAGGATCTTGCACATGCTGGCGAGTCCTCTACCACTGAGCTACTTCCCCAGTCCATGCTACTTTTTTTTTTTTTTTTTCTGCTCACTGGAATACTGACAGGGCAGAGGAGAGCACCCCACTGCCCTGGTCCAGGGAGCCACTCTTCTGCATCCTGGTGGTGCAGATGTCCATCCTGCCCAGGACCCAGGACCTCATTTTGCAATACGGAATGCCGGCAGCCTCCTGGTCCTGCTCTGACAGACCTGTGTTAGACACCTCATCACCTTGCTGGTGACCTGATTTGTCAGCACAGTGAGCCTTAGAGATGCAAGCAGGTTTCCAGTCAGCCCTGAAGGCGCTCTCCCTCCAGGGAGAGGAGGAACTGTGGGATATTCTGGAATCACAGGGACCTATAGACAGAGGGTGATTGTCTTCTGTAGAGGCATCTGGAGCTGGAGTTGGAAGGAGAAATAGGAGGAGTGGAAGTTCCTGGGGCAAAAGAGAAGAGGTATCCCAGGCAGAAGGAACTGTGTATGCAAAGATCCAGAGCTTGAAAGTAGAGCTGCGGTGGGGAAGAGTGAGAAGTTCCAGGAGCCTGGAGCAGATGTGGACTGTGGTAAGGAGGAGACAGGTGTTTAACAGGAGGCTGAAGTGACACTTCCTGCAGGCCAAGGGATTCAGACTTGAGTTGCTATAGCAAACTCAATATCTGCCCAGGAAGGGGCAGATAGGGACATAAATGACCAGAAGGAGTGAAGCTGACAGGAAGTAAGATTAAAAAGGTAGGGTTAGTCCTGTGATAAAAAAGCTATTCAGGTCAGGGCTGTAGCTCAGTGCTCTGGCACTTGCCTAGCACCTCTGAGGCCCAGCCTATTCACTCACCTGGGCTCAGACTGGGGACTGTAAATACTGTGCAGGACTTTGGAGCATGGGGAAGACCCAGGATTCCTTCTGAGGGCTGCAGTGCTTAGGCTGTTTAGCCAGTTGTTGCCCTGCGGGAATGCAACCTTAAGTGTTGCCAGATGTTTCCAAGAAAAATTAGAAATCTAGACTTTCATGTGTTGCCTCCTGGTTTTTAAGTGTTGACAACTATTTTTTAAGACTTAAAAATACTGTGAGTTGGGGCTGGAGCAGTGGCTCAGCAGTTACAGCGCTTGCGTGGCATGCACGAGGATGCAGGTTCGAACCCCAGCACCACATACACGTGAAGTATTGGAGCAACAAAAGCCACATGAAAAACTAAATAAAATTGAGACTTTCTCTCTCTCTCTCTCTCTCACTGTCCCTCTCTCTCTTAAAAAAAATACTGTGAGTGCCCAAAATACCATGTCACAAACATGTCTGGGGACCAAGTTGGACCCATTGGGCACCACTCTTCAACAGTTGCAGAGTTCCTGGGAAGTCATTGGAAGTCTTGTCAGGAGGGAAATGGTCTGAGTGGCAAGCTGAGATTTTTGGATGCCCACTCAGGGGCAGTGTGGAGGCATGGCCTGGTAGCTAAAGGTCAGTAGGGCAGCTGCAGTTATCCAGGCTGGAAGACTGTGGCCTGAGTAAAAGCAGCTGACTGAGAAGGGAGTGGGACTCCACCAGCACAGTGTAGGGTCTTCAGGGATTAGCTTACCCTGGAGGCTTTAAAGGTTTAAAGATGCATAGCCCTTTATCCTCTTTAAGGGAATGAAAAAAAGAAAAAGTCATCTAGTGAGTGGGGAAGCCTATTTTGAGGGGGAGATCCCTGTGTTGGTGTCCATCTCACGGGGCTGGCTAAGAAGATTTCAAACAGCCTGAAGAGGTGGGGCTGTGCTGGGGGAGGGGCTCAGGAATCCTGCCTGGCCTTCAGGAAGACCCCAGCTAGCCCTAATGGGAACCACACGTGGGGTAAGCTTGAATCCTGAATTGCCTGTGACTTTGGAATCAGACCCTTGGTTGGAGTCACTCAAGACCCGCTGAAGTCTGAGGCCTCCCAGTCCTGCTTCCCTTCTAATGGCTCTCAGACATTCTGCTGTACACCTAGCCCTGTGGCCTGCCTGGTTCCATTTTCTGCTAGGAGAGCACCTAATCCCTAGGGACCTAGGGGTTCTCAGACCAGAATTCTAGGCTTCCTGGTGGGTCAAGGGTAGAAGCCTTCAGAGAGACCATAACAAGTATTTCCTTCCAGGGTCCCTGACACCCTGGATGCAGTGTACTTTACAGCACTCTGGAGCCCCGGGCTGCTTCTGGCCTCTAGTGGCTGGTACCCTAGACCTCCATCCTCCTGCTGCTTCATCTTGGGTGCCATGTGACTCTGCCAGTCAGCCTCCTCCAAGCTCCATGGGGTTAATTTCTTGGCCCCGCCTCAAACTCCAGGAGCAGGGAACTGTCCAAAGGTAGAGAGCCCTGGGAGCAGGTGGTTTGCTACTAAAACTTGTCTATCACAATCAGGGGAGGGGACTGAGTCTCTCCCAGCATACTTCCTGGCATGTTCTTCTTCCCTAACCCCCAAACCTTCTGGCCAAGGAACTGGAGCTGTGTGAAAAGGAGCCTCAGTATACACAGAGGGCTAGAAAAACTCCCGATCTTCTAGCGGCCAGCCCAGGCTTTGGGTGCTGTCATCACATCTGCTAAAGCCTTTTCATAACCCTGTGCCTATAGTGTAGAGGCATGTGTGGGGCGCACTTTCCGCTGCAGTCCCTGACACCCTGGATGCGGGCCTCTGGCCCAGCCTCCTCCCCCTTGGTACTCTCCAAGAGAACTTCCAGGCAGCCTGCTCAGAGTCAGGCCAGGGGCCCCAGAGCTGGGCAGGATGCATTCCTGGGGGAAGGGGAGATGAGAGGAAGACTGCAGAGCCCCCTCCTCCCTTCCAGCACAGATGGTGCCAGACTGATGCTCTCTCTACGTTGAAGATGGCCAGCCAGCCCCTGGCAAAGGCAGCAGGCCAGGGACCCATGGGCCTCTCGGGCCTCTGCGCAGGAGGAGGCCTTCTGTGCCTGCAGCTAGCTGATCCACTCCTGGTGGGACCCAGGGCCTTAGCACTGGTAGAGACCCACAGCAGGCAATAGGTAGTGGCCCCTGAGTTTAAATGATCAGGCATGCACCAGAGACAGGGCAGGCAGTTAGGGCTCTCTTTGTCGGGTAGCCCAGTCTCCCAAAAGCCTCTAGTGAAGAGGTTCAGAGGCTTCCAGAAAGAAATAGGGCCCAGTAGAATGGAAATTAAGCAGCAGAGAGAGTGCTGAGCCTAGGAGATGGAGATACGGGTAGTCCCTCCAACCCCATCCCCCAGCGCGGTTTCGGGAAGCGTTCCCAATGAATATTTAATAGCCCAGCGCTGGGCCTGATTGAATTTTAATATGGGTGACTCGAGCCCCGGAGCCCGAGTCCAGGCAATTAGTCAGGAGCCATTAATGCTGACGGAGTTGATTTATGGGCGGGCCCGGGCCCGGGGCTGGGGGGAGCTCAGGTTGTCGGCCTACCAGGATTGGGCGGCAAAGTGTCCCTACCAGCCAATCCGTACGGCCGTCTCGGACTGCTTTGCGTCTCATTTGCATAGCACTGCTGGTGAGCAAAGTTGGGTGGCTGCGTGTGGGGAGATCTGGGGTAGGTGAGGCCGGCCTAGGGCTGGAGCTGGAGCCCCGGCTTGGCTCTTCTCCTGGCTAGCGTTTAAGGCGAAGCCGGGAAACCTGTTCTGCGCGTGGGATTCCATCGACAATCCCGCTGCGACAGGGGCCTCCCGCTATGCCCGCAATGCTCTAGTGGGGCCAGTTCTAGGGGGAAATTCCAAAGGAGGAGGAGAAGCAGCGTGCAGGGCCCACCTGGAAACTGGACTGAGTTGCAGCCTCAGGACCAAACAAAATGCTCTGTAATTCGAGACAGGAGCCTCACTGAGCCGTTCTTCTGTGCCTCGCACTGCCCTTCCACAGCTCTCCCACCGTGCTGCTCTGCCTCCTCGCTTTCTTGCTCCCCACTTCCAGCTTCTGCACCCATAGGGGTGGGATTGTGGGTTTTCAGGATTCTGGGTTATGCTCCAGAGGACCAAGCATGAAGGCAAGGGGCTGTTGGAGATGGCCCTCCTCCCCTCCCTCCCTTCATCCCGCTGACCTGTGTGTATGACCTGGACTCAAGCCTGCAGTGCTCTATTAAACTATGCGCGACCCCTTAAATCATAGGTCAAGGATTTAGCTGGCCTGTCTGCGGCCACTCTGGCAGGTGGCCTTCTCACCCGCCCCCTACCCCTTTTCCACCCTTCATCCAGCAGGCAGTGGGAAAGTGGTGAGGGTAGCATCCTTCCCTTACCAGGCAAGCATCCCTGTGGTCCAAGCTGAGCTGGCATGGAGACAGCCTGTGGTCTGAAGGGGGCGGCTGGGTAATGGAGGCAGGTGGATAGAGGCTGGAGCTGGAAGGTCAGTCCCTGCTGGAAGGGATGGCAGGGGATGGGGAAGCATTAGTCAAGGAAGGCCTTCTGGAAGAGGTGGGGCAGAATGGAGACTGGAAGGAAGGGAGGGACAAAGTCAAAGAAAAGGATAAAGAGTTCCCCTCTGAGGGGAACATCCTGTTTGAGGCAGGAGAGAGTAATCCAACACTCAAAAGGCCCCACACATGTCAGCGGTGGTTAGCACTCTGGCAGCAGTAGCTGGACATGTGGCAGATGAGGCACCATGTGAGGTATGATGAAAATGTTATCACTAACAGGCATCCACTGTGTGCCAGGCACTACACTAAACAACTTTAAACATATCAGTTCTTCTAGAGCAATCTAATGAGGTAAGTATTCTTAGAATTCCCATTTTAGGGCTGGGCATGGTGGTATCTCCCCTAAACAACCTGGCAACCTGGTCCCCAGCAAGATCAAGGTTCTGTTAGCAAGTAAGAAGGGCAGTGCTTGCTGGTGAATAACCTGTAGTGATTGTTTTTTGCCTGCTTCTTCCTCATTTCTAGAGTTTAGATTTTGTACAAGAATACTGCCTCAATGAATGAAACCAAATGCAAACCAGGAATGAATCAGGATACAATTCTAGCACTCCTGCCCTAGCCAGGGATTGGCTTAAGCATGAGGACAATGGAAGACACTGCTTGTGACCACTTAACACATATTCTCCTCTCTCCTTCCTTAAATAATCCAATTTTATTTAAGGTGACCAAGTGCCTAACTAAAAAAATGCTTCTATCATTTCTTATAGGCAGGTCCAGTGTGACCAAGTTCTGATCCATGAGATATAAACAGATATGCTCTGTGAGACATCTGAGGAGCTCATTCAAGGGAGCTGATTCTGCTGAGGACCACCCTTTTGTCCTTCCTCTTTTGTTCACTTTGGTCTACAACATAGAATTGATGGTTAGAACTCCAGCAGCCATTTTAGAATGTGAAATGAATTTGAGAATGCAATGACGTGAAATGGGTAGCATCTTGGTCCCTCATTGCACTGACATTATGAAGCCCCCACCCCAGCACTGCCTGCCTCTAGACTTTTATGTGAGAAAGAACAATCTTCAATCTTGTCTAAATCACAATGAGTTTAGCTAACATAAGCTACTAAACCTAATCCAAATTAACAGAGGCCATAGTATAATTTCTGGTCAAGTACACAAGATGGAAAACGTGGATGTCTCTGGGAAAGATTTTGTTGCACTTGGGAGGAATTGTTTGGTGCACACAGAATGTTTGAACTACACCAGCCAATTTGTGACCATGAGGGAAAACATCCAGGGACACAGAAAACGTACTGAGGGTGTTAGGATATAAAGACAGAAGGAACCTGGGTCCTTGAAGATGAAACTGAGCATCTGAATTAGCTCTGGCGTCACCACTTCTGAAGACTTCTCACATGACATACTGTTGAGTCCATTCTTTTTTTTTTTTTAAGCGAGAAGGACAGTGTGAGAGAGAGAGAGAGAAAGAGAGAGAGAATAAATTTTTATTGAGTTTTTCATGTGGCTTTCGTTGTTCCAACACTTAGTTGTGTATGTGGGTGCTGGGGTTTGAACCCGGGTCCTTGTGCTTGCCAGGCAAGCGCCGTAACCGCTGAGCCACCGCTCCAGCTCCCTGTTTAGTCCATTCTAATATGTATATTTGATCATATTTTAACGTTTTTGAAATTAGTATACATCTTAGAATCAACGACATCTTAGTCTCTGTTACCTAGATAGCCTCTGTGACTTATCTGGCCTTCCTGAATGTGTGAACTTGATGTCTTTCCTGGTATCATGATAGGACAATTATAACCCCATAATGTTTCAGTCCAGGTAAAGACTTTTTGAATCTTGTCTGATAGCTAGAAACGTCTGATTGTCTGGCATGATCATTTGCCAAGACCAAAACTTCCAGAATGGATGTCTGTGGCTCTGAGGGAAATCCTGGAGGTAGAAGTGGTAATGGTGGGCAGCTTGCAAAATGGCCCCAGATGGTCCTGACATATATATTTTTCATTCTAAGATAGGAGAGGGAAAGAGAGAGCAAATGAATTTTATTTATTTTTCATCTGTTTTTGTTTCTCTGACAGTTGTGTATGTGGTGCTGGGGTTTGAACCCAGGTCCAAGTGCTGTAACCACTGAGCCACCGCTCCAGTCCCCTGTCCTCTAGTCTTTATAGCCTTGTGCAGCCCCCTTCCACATGGTTTTAGAGTTGGTCTGTGTGACCAAAATTATAGAGCAGAGATCATGACATATAGCTTCTGATGTTAGGTTATTAAGACTGTGGCTTCTATCCTGAATGTTCACTCACACTCTCTCTTGGATCATTTTGCTGTGTAGGAGGTTAGTTGTCATGTCATGAAGACAGTCAGGGAATCTCTAGGGAAGCCCTATAGTGCAGACCTGAGGTATCTAGCCAATGGCCAATTGGGAACTGAGGTCTACCAATAGCCATGTTAGTGAACTTGGGAGTGGATTCTCCAGGCCCAAGACTTCATCCCATGGTGTGCAGCTTGAGTACAATCTCCTAAGAGACCATGATAAGCCAGAACCATTCAGCTAAGTCACTCCCAGATTCCTGACCCTTAGAGAGTTTAAGAGAAATGCTGCTTGGCAGTTTAAAGCTACCAAGATTTGGGGTAGGTTTTTTGTTTGTTTGTTTTGTTTTGTTTCTTATAAAGAGAGAGGGCCAGTGAGAGAGAATCTTTTTTTTTTTTTTTTTTTTAGTTTTTCATGTGGCACTCATTGCTCCAACATTTCACTATGTACATGGTTCTGGGGTTCAAACCCACATCCTTTCACATGCCAGACAAGCGCTGTAATCACCAAGCAACTGCTCCAGCCCTGGGGTAGTTTTTTTTTGTTTTTTGTTTTTTTTTTAAGAGAGAAGGACAGTGAGAGAGGGAGAGACAGAGAGTATTGATTTTTATTGAGTTTTTCACATGGCTTTCATTGCTCTGACACTTTGTTGTGTACGTGGGTGCTGGGGTTTGAACCCGTGTACTTGTGCATGCCGGACAAGTGCCATAACCGCTGAGCCACTACTTCAGCCTCCCTGGGGTAGTTTTTTAATATAGCACTAGATAAGATTTCAGTAGTTTTTTTTTTTTTTTTAAAAGAGAGAGACAGTGAGAGAGAATCAATAGGTTTTCATTGCTCTGACACTTAATTGTGTATGTGGTGCTGGGGTTCAAACTCAGGTCCTGGGTGCATGCTAGGCAAGTTCTGTAAATGCTGAGCCACTGCTCTAGTCCCCAGTAGAAAATTCTTAAGAAATGTCCTATCACCAATACTCATGATAATCCAGATGATGATTGTGTGGAGAAACAGACATTGACAGCTCAGAACTGAAAAGTGATTCTAAGAATTAGACTCTGTGACAAAGTTCTAAGAAAACCTTAAGCAATTTGTTTCACCTACCTTTTCCTTGTTATAGCTGTACAAGAATAATTTAACAATTTCTATGTAAGTCTAAGAGCTTCTTCAGTAAATAAAAATAAAAATTTTAAGTGATACGAATCATTATCAGCTTAATCAGCAGTGTTTTTTTTCTCATGGTGCATTAAGCAGCAGTGCTTATTAACATTGGTGGCATCTAAATGGGCTAATGTGTTTTTATTGTGTAAGTTATTGTGAGGCGAATTTTCTGGGACTTGCAGTGGAAGGTTTTAACTCAGGGGAGTATAGGAATCAGGTTGAGGAAGGGAAGAGAACAAGAGTATGAGGGAGACTGGCAGGAGGTTGAGCAAGGGTTTGTGGCAAATAGTTCAAAAATATTTATAGGAGCCCCGTATTGTTCACGTTGAGTATTTATCCGAATCCTCTGACGGTTTACTAAAAGCCTGGAGTCTTAGGTCACTCTTGGTGCCTAGCAAACTCTGGCTGCCTTAGAAATGTTTGCATTTCCCAAACAAAAACGGGGACATGTGCCCTAACATGGGTTTTCTATATTTCACCTTTTATTTGCCCCCCAAAATCCTTTTCGGGTTTAATCATTCACAACTTTATGTCTATTTGGAGGGGCTAAGGAAGCCTGCAGAGGGGATGGCCCTTCTTAGCCCCAGGAGGTGTGGCCAGTGGTTGGGCAAAAGTCCGGGACCAGAACCTGTACTGGGCTTGAGAAAGGACTACGGCTGGGGTCCAGTTAGTGTTTTAGCAGAGTCTAATGGTGGATCACGGTTCGTAGATTTTGACGAACAGGCCAAGGGTGGGAGCCTGCACAAATCACACACTTTAGAAGCGGAAGCTAGGGACCAGGGCGCTGGTTCACAGGGGAAATCAGGGTACATCTGGATTTGGACATGGGCACTCTGGCTGCAAACTGGTGCACGTCTTAGTCACTATACTTCTGCGTTTGAGGTCTGTGGGGAATTGGCGACCACTGCTCCAAGGCCCCCGATTTACAGTTTAACAGCAAGAGGCCGGAGAAGAGCAGGGCCCGCCCAAGGGCCAGGCCGCGGGGAGCAGGGCGCGGGCTGCAGGCCGGGAGGCGTCACGCCCGGCTTCGGGCGGAGGGGAGTGTGCTCGGGGGCCAGCAGCCGCCTCCTTCCCGGGATTCCCCAGGCGGCCATTGTCCGGGAGCAATGGTGGCCTGGCGGGAGGGTGGGGCGGCTTCCGGCCGCTGGCGCTTTGTGTTCTTACCGGCCCCGGGGCGGGGTGGCCCGGCCTTCGGGGCAGTTTCCTGGGCTTCCACTGGGAGAAGCGCTGGGGCCTGGAAGGCCAGTCCCGGGGGGCTGCCTGGAGGCTCCTGGCACCTAAAGAGAGGCATCCTTAGCCTCCCCAGGAATGTTCTAAGTGGTGAGCACACAGTGGGCCTCACAAATCTGTGCATCAATATATTTTTTTCTTTTAAAGAGAGAGGGAGAGAGAGAGAGCGAGAGAGCGAATCAATTTTATTTAGTTTTTCATGTGGCCTTTGTTGCTCTAACACTTCGTTGTGTACGTGCTGCTGGTTTGGAACCCACGGACTCCTGCATGCAAGGCAAGTGCTGTAACCACTGAGCCACGGCTCCCTCAATCTTTATTTCTGGGGAAATAAAATGAACAAGAAGGGATAACTTGTTAATCATACCCACATGATGGAATATTAAACTGCCATTAACAGGGCTGGAGCAGTGGCTCAGTGGTTATGGTGCTTGCCCGGCATGCGCCAGTACAAGTTCAAATCCCAGCACCCCACCTACACACCGAAGTCTTGGAGCAACAAAGGCCACAAGAAAAACTAAATAAAAAAACTGCTTCTCTCTTTCTCTCACTGTCCCTCTCTTTGAGGAGGGGGAAAAACAAAACAAAACTGCCATTAACAATAGTGAGGCGCAGTGCCCATGCCTGTAATCCCAGTGACTGAAGCAAGGAGGATCACAAATTCAAGACTAGCCTCAGCAACTTGGTGAGGCCCTAAGCAACTTAGTGAGACCCTATCATAAAACAAAAATAAAAAGTGTTGGGGATAGCTCAGTGGTAAAAGGGGAGAGGTCACTGCTGGGTCAGTGGTGGAGTGCCCGAAATTCAACCCCCAGTACTCTGTGTCTGTGTGTTTTTGTGTCCCCTTCCCTGAGTGTGAGAATAACCCTGCCCAGGAAGAGTCTGGTGTGGAGGCTGAGAAAGTAGGATTGCAAGTTCAAGGCCAGCCTGGGTAACTTAGACCCTCTCTCAAAATAAAAATATAAAAAAGGCTGGAGATGTAGCTCAGTGGTAGAACACCTCTGGGTTCAATCCCTCCTCCCCAATTATGCAGTATAAATGTATTACAGACAGGAAAAGTATTTGTCTACTGAGAAAAGCAAAGTGCAAAATAAACTGTGCAGAGTTTTCTCTCTCCATCCATCTATATCTATATCTATATCCATCTATATCTATATCTATATCCATCTATATCTATATCTATATCCATCTATATCTATATCTATATCCATCTATATCTATATCTATATCCATCTATATCTATATCTATATCCATCTATATCTATATCTATATCCATCTATATCTATATCTATATCCATATCTGTATCTATATCCATCTATATCTATCTATATCCATCTATATCTATATTAATATCCATCTATATCTATATCTATATCCATCTATATCTATATCTATATCCAT